>JBBPBT010001302.1:4875736-4888489 GCA_037974875.1 Cicer bijugum | reverse complement strand
AAATTTTATTTTTTTGAAATTTTAATCATATGAAAATTAACAATTTAATTGATTTTATGTTGTGTGCGTTTATTATGAGGATAATCTTACCTACATTCATTTATATTGTTTAATTTACACTTTTTTGCTTAATACATTTCACTTTAGAAGAATTAGGTTATTTTAAATTGATTGAAAGAGATTGAGTAACAATAGGTCCAAATTTACTTCTTTCCATTCGATTTGTCTATTGTCAGGAATAATTTGAATACAAACTTTAATTGGTGGTGTAATAGTGGAGGACAAACATTAACTTATTTTTATATAACAAACTTTTAAAAAGACATGTACAGATTCAATATTCCTTTATTACTGTATTGCTACTTTTCAGCATATTATTGACATTAGGATATACTAATTTATTTATTTATTTAGTTGTTTTGTCACCTTTGTCTTCTTATGCTATGTTTTGAGAATCACACATCATTTGGTAGTAATACTTTATATCATTTTCATAAGAGATTTTGCAACTGATTTTATTCACTAATAATTGATTCTTGGTAATTTTTGTAGATTCAATTTTCTTTGACACAATGCAGTTTGTTGAAATGGTTATGACCAGCAATATAGCAACGACAACTTCAATCACATTAGGTGTAATTAGTGTCATTGTTTGGATGGTTGCTGAGATTCCTCAGTTAATCACAAACTACAGAGAAAAATCTGCTCATGGTCTCTCTGTTACATTCTTGCTCACATGGATGATAGGGTAATTAAATTAAGTTCTTGTTTTAAATTATTCTAATGTAATTCAATTTTAATCCTTGTTATGAGTTTATAATTTTTAATCTTGTTTATCTTTTTGTGTGTTATGTTGTTTCAACCACCTCAAGGTTGAAACAACAGTGTTTGGTAGAATCTTTGCGTGTTCACATGATTTTGGCGAAAGCTATATTTTGTAGTTTCAACAAAATCACAATGTTACTGTGATTTTGTGAAACTTATCATGATTTCACACCAAAGTTTGTAAGGTTTCTCCATTTTGTTTTGGAAATATATGAATAAAGAAGTTATGTTATGTGAAAAACTGACACTTCAGATTGAATGTATTTTCAGTGTCTGATGACACATGTATGTGATTATATTCTATTACTTCTACTTTCTTAAATTATTAAAAGTTTCTGTGTCTCAGTGTTGTTCAATCCACATACATTCAACATTTGATTCAATTTATTTTATTTTGCAGGGATCTGTTCAACCTCTTCGGATGCTTACTGGAACCTGCAACTGTAAGTTTTTTTATTAGTGTGTCTTGAAGATTTTTAGTAGCTATTTTTTTAAGAGTAATCTGTAGCATCCCATAATTTGAAAAAATTACTACTGTTCTATTTTGGATATGCTATTTTGTAAAAAGTGTTGTCGAATAGTAGTGTTATAAGGGTTTGAACAAACCACTGTTTTTAACAATTCGTGATTGACTACACAAATGTCTATGTTGAGAGTATAATGATACTTGAGTTAATTATAAGGGTTTATACTGAGTTGGATGACTTATTGTTTATGCAGCTACCAACTCAACTATATACTGCAGAGGTAAGACTCTAGCTGAAGATTGAGATGTTCTTTTGAGACCTTGTAAATAATTTCATCTAACTTCTGCAATCTAATTTCATATGTCTTCTGAGACCTTCTTTGTTAATGTGCAGTTGTATACTTTTATAACACTTGTACTTTGTTTACAAGCCACTTACTATGGACACATAAACCCTCAACTTGAGTGCAAGAAACAGTTCACGGTAAAAAAAGTTCAATACCTCATGCGAAATTTTCGACTACTGTTATTATGCTCTAATTGCTTAATGTATTGGTTCATATTCATGTTGTGTTCTAACATTTTGATCACTGTTAGATTGACACAACAATAGATGATGGAGGAAGCAATGGTGGAGTTGAAAATGGCAATGATGGTGATCAGAGAACAAACATTGGTTTGAGTTCCCCAATTAATCTTGCTCCAAAAAGTCATGTTGGAACACAATCATACTACCAGTAATTAATCTTTTTCATTGAAGTTTATGTCAAATGTTCTGTTATGCTTTAGCTTTTTTGTTGGCATCAAATCAATATCTTGGTATGTTAAAAAATATTTCTGATTCCCTCTATATAGGTAAAATCCTGCCTTTGCTAGTTTTGTTGACAACCAACGTGAAACTTAATTGAACTTTTATGACATAGATCAACTACGTTTGTGTTGAGTTATATGATATGTTATGGTGTTGTTTGGTTCATGTGGCTGACCGTACTTAATGGGATAAGGTTTGGTTGTTGTTGTCAGAAATATCTTCCAATAGCACAATAAACTCTTTAAGAGAGCTTATAGAAATATCTTATGACATGTAGTGTATAAAAACAACTTATAGCTTCTATGAAAACAATTCAATTTTCATTTTATATTTTGTTATAGAAGTAGCTTATACATAAACACTTTTCTTTTGGATGCATCAGGTCAGCAAGATATCTATCAAAGAGTTATACTCCCAAATCAGAATTTATCTTTGCCAAAAGATTGTCATCTTCTTCTCATATTTTGGATCCTATAGAAGAACCTTTGCTTGTTTCATCTGTCTTGACAAAATCAGCACCTTCTTTAAAGATCAAGAGTACATTGTGTTTGGTAAACTTTTCTATTTGCTAAACTAGTCTTGTATAACTATGACGATGCTAGCATTGAAATTTAATCACCTTTAGCTTTTTCAGGTGTCAACATTAACTTTTCTGGCTGCCATCAATCTGCTTCACTCACCAGATACAAGAATTCATTCTGTGGTCTCAAATCCAAGACAAGAGTTTGTGATTTATGTTGGGAGAAAGCTTCTTCAGGTAATGCAATACAAAAGTCACAATTTTGTTACACACTTGAAAGAAAGATCAACTCAGCCCATATTTGATATGAGCTTCTTCTCCGCCTTATACTCTTAATTACACGTTTTGATTGGCCAATTTGAATGTGTATTTTAACAAAAAAACACATTTGGATTAATCAATCTAGACAAAAATTGGGGGCTTTTGAGAAAATATAGGGAAGAAGAAAGTTCATTATTTGATATATCAAAATGGGTTGGGCCGTCGGGTTGACCAATTTACCTGGCTTTTTTAGTAGGGTTTATTGACGCTCCCCACACAACCCATAAAAAAATTGGGACATGTTGGCCATTCGGGCTAGTTTTTAATTTTTTAGTTCCCCTATTTTCAGTCGCTCAGAGAACTCATAAAACATGTTGATGTGGAATTATCTAAGTTGTATAAAACCTGTAATTTTAACTTTAATTTTAGTTCCTCTATTTTGTCATTTCATAAACCACCTCAATATTATAAATTCACCTAGCTGATTCCACATCAGCAGATTTTATGGATGAGTAAAGTTTCAATTTTTACCATCATGTGATTGTTATTTCTTAAATTTCAGGTTAGTGGCCATCCTTTGCCAGTTCATGGTGTAGAAGAACACTCTAGCATTGGGATTTACCTTGGTTGGGCAATGGCAGTTATATATATGGGTGGAAGATTACCTCAGATTTGTTTGAATGTGAGTTTTTAATATTTTCTTGAATTTTAGATCATAAATTCTTCTGATAAAATTCTTATGTCTCACATACTTTGCAATGTAAAGGACTTAGAAATATATTTGTTAAAAGAAATCAATTAATGAAATATAATTCTCTATAGTCATCAATGTTTTAAAAATCGAATTGGACAGTTCAACTGTCTACAACCGTATTTGAACTATTCAACCACAATTTTATCCCAATTAGTTTTATCTCAATTAGAGTGATTTAAAACAGTTGAACCATGACCTAAAAGTCTTTCCCATTTAATGTCTGGTTTGGTTTTTAAAACATTAATAACAAACCTATAATTGACAATGAAAATATAAATAGCAGAAATATTTGTGTTTTGGTTTTTGGAAATTTTTAAATCATCTAAAATCTTTATTTTGTAGTTCAATATTGACTTTACTGTAATTTTCTTCAATTTTGCAGAGTAGAAGGGGTAACTTTGAGGTGAGAGACTCCAACCATTGCAAGCTATGATTATTTATATGCTTTTTTTTTGTCTTATTTATTATCTACCAAGTACAAAAATTTGAGATATGGTTATGGTAAATATCTCCCTTATGAATCAATTTTAATTAATACTCTCTCGACAAAGTTTTAAACTATGTAGCACTAACACTTTACATTGAAGGTGTCTTTGGTGTCCAACACATATGAGTGTCAATACATGTGATATTCAATCACTTTTATTTATCAGTGCCTACTGGTGTTTGTTTCAATGTTTTGTAGGGTGTCAATCCTCTTATGTTTCTCTTTGCTTTAGTTGGAAATACCACTTATGTAGCAAGGTATGTTGCTAAGTCTCAGTATGTAATAACTTCTACATTTGGAAATACACAAAAAATGGTGTGAAACATCATATTTAAAAAAGATGAATTTTCCTTTTTATGTAGCATACTAGTGAGGAGCTTGGATTGGTCAAAAATTGGTCCAAATCTTCCATGGCTTGTAGAATCAGGAGGATGTTCTCTTCTTGATTTTCTTGTATCCTTTTCTTATGTATAACATTTATTCTTGCTTGAATTGAATTAAGAGATGCATATTCTGTACAGTATAACTTATACGTAGGAATTAAATCTTCCTATAGTAGAAAGGGAGCTTGCAGAAATGTCTACCTTAACTTGAGTTTTAGATTTTGATGCAATTTCTATACTTTCGACATCGGACATCGAAAGACCTGGAGAATAAGTATAAACATGAAGTTGTTGCTTAGATGACGACGACGAATCGAAGAAACAAGGCTTCTGAGGTTTGTCTTTGGTTAATTAGTTTTTTTGTTCAAGAGTGTGTATGATTGATGAATGGAAATTTATGGATCTGGATCCCAACAATCAAGGAATCATGCATTTGTCGCAGTTACACAATCTAGACCATTAGTTTTAAATCAAATGACTCATGTTCCCCGACTTTGTAAATCAAATTCAAAATACCAAGTCGGAATGTGTTTGATCAATCTTTTGATCAATCTTGATCAGACAATCCAGATTGCAGTGAATCCTAATCCCATTTTTATTCATGCATAAAAAACAATTATTGCATTTCATTCTATTCCTCAACATTAGTGTAACTCATGCATATATCTATCTAAAGATTTTTTTGTTTGTTCATGATATGGCATTTTACTACATTTTTACATGTCAAAATGTGCAATCATACAAAGCTTAATGTTGTATCATATAATGCATAAAAAGTTATATCCCTCATGCATAATATTCCTTATTTAATAATTATTGATAAATGTTTTAACAGCCATGCAATTTCCACAATGCTGACCAAGGGAAATGGTCTTTCATCGAGGACCAGAAATCTTGTATGAGTTTTGACAATTCCATTTTGAATTTTTCTTCAATTTTCTATTTGTCTAACATTGTTATATTATTATATATTCATTGGTTTTTAACTTTTTATGATTGCTTTGTTTACTATCATGAAGGAAAAAGAAAGTATATCCTTAGAGAACATTAAGTCACTTAAACCTATAATAAATAATAACAAATGTTCAAATATGGAATCAAATTCTAACTAAATGTATTCATAAAATTTGCTCCTAATTCCACATGTTCTTTACATGCTTTTCATGATAAATATCTCTTTTGACTTTGATGTTAAAAAATATTATTTTTTATTTAACTTTATGGTGTAAATTGAATATCTCTCTATTCGGATAGCATTAAATAGACGATAAAGTTCTTTTTTAAGAGTTTTAACGTTGTTACATATTAATAGTTGAATTTAAACTCTAAATCTCTGGTTAAACAGGAAAAGACATGAAGCATATCATCCAAACGCTCCAGTTGAAACATTCTTTTTATTTCACCTTGATTCAATATTGGTCTAATTTTTTTTTCTCTATTCATAATTTGTTAAGATTATTAATGAAAGGTTCTTCAAATTTTAAATTATAAAATATTTGGAAAATCTTAAAAATGTTTTAGTGGCTAATAGTGGTGGACCCTTTATTTCACCTTGATCCAAAATGTTTTCTCTATTCATAAAATGTTTTGGTGAAAAATCCATACACCTAAACAAAAGTATTGTTCATACATGAGTTGTCTAGAAGTAGCAAATAAAAAAAAATGCATGTTAGATAGAATGTTAATGGTGACCCCACCATATCATTGCTTCCAAATTAATCCACCATGAAGACTTTATTTTTTATTTTTATTTATTTATTTATTTCAAAAGAGTTGAGACATACCTCCCCTAATGTCAAATGAAATGGACATTGAACCTTTACATATCACATGTTGCAACTTGCAACTCTCTGATTATATAAGTGAAATAAAACTGTATATTTTTATTACGGTTCAACTTAAAATGAGAGAATAAAAATTAAATAAAACTTTATTTTTTAATCAAGAATGAAAATGATAATTTTCTAAAAACTTGACATCCACCTCAAAAATAATATCCTTCACGTTTAGCTCCATTTGACATGCAAGTTTTGATATAGACTATAAATTTCATCTTCCTAAACAATAAATAGGGTGATGAACAAAGAGTTTTGACAGTTATGAAAGCTACATTAGCATTCCTCAAACACAATTCAATGCCAACAACATTATCATATGTGGAGAAGGGGCATCACTATTGTATTTAATAAAATCATAAAAAGGTCTAGACCATTTATTTATACTTAAGTCAAGGTCTTAGAATTACTTTCATCATCTCCTCCACGAGCTTTGTTCAATTCTTCGAAAGTAGTAGTACGTATTCATGAGTATTTCAATCTCATCAGTAAGAAAAATACTAATAAACATGAAGAAAAAATGGAAAACAAAAAAAGTAAAGTATCACATGGAAAATCAAAACATCTCAATTATATCGGCACTTCATGACTGTCACCTATCATTTGTGACACTCTAAAAATATTATTAAATGAATAAAGATACAAAATCACTTGAGAAATTAGACCAAAACCCAATCCATAATAATCTAGAGAACTCAGCATCTGTCTCATTAAAAATCTCAACAGGAAAATCCAGAAGGATAAAACCTTGCAAAGAAAAAAGAATATAGAGCAAACAACAAATGAGAATCCTTAACAAAGATCATCGTCAATAACATTGAAATTTAATAAAAAAATAATTTATTCTGATTTAAATAGTCTTAAATGCAAGACGGAGTTGAATTCATCTAAAGCATTCGATTTTGTTGAAAGTCAATAGAAGCAATAAATATCAAACTATTTTTACATTCATAAGTAATTTTCAAGGGCTAATTTAATTTGAAGTATTTAACTTTACAAAATAATTTGAAAAACTTGCTAGCAAAAGGTGACATGTGAACTAAATGACTAATTATTCATAAAAATTTTAAAAAGTTTTTGAGAATTTCCTAATTTCAAGTCAAAGGCATCAGTGTTCAACAAATTCATGAACCTACTTTGGCTTCCAATCCCTTGTGAATTCATTGAATCAATATCATCAAACTTGTTAAGAAAGCCATATGAAGATAAGAACTCACTTGGCCAAATAAGGAAACATTATGAATAATCACATGTCATGAGTTTGAAACAGTTGAAAGTGTTGGTCCAAAAATAAAAAATAAACTATTGAAAGTGATTCAAGAACTACTTGTAAATTGAATATAGAAACAATGTGGAACATTTAGAAAAACACAGTTTTATCATTCAAAATGACACTAATTATCATTTTAGAGATTTTTTTTATAAGTTCTTACACACTTCACTTATAGCAAACTTTGAAAAACAATAGTTTAGACCTTTAGCGATGATTTTATAACTTTTTTAATAACAAGTTGTATTCGTTGTTAAACTAAAAAAAAATCTTTAGAATTCATTTAATAGCCATTATTTTTTCATGAATAAAAAATGAACAAAATGTATTTGATTAATTGATGTTTTGACAGAGATATCAGCTAACTATATATCGTCATAAAAATATTCTATATAACATTGATATTTAAGGTCAAAAACGTGTAAAGTGATTGGTACTTGTCAATATCTGACAACAACATCAGTAATTATAGTGATTTAATGTTCAATATTTATGTTATTATTTCATTATATTATTATATATACCAAACGAATAATACATATATGTTTATTGTAAAATGACTTACTAAAAGAAGAAGAAAAAAAAAAAGTGAATAAGTTTTTATTCATTTTACTTTTCACAGCTTACTTTTCTCATTTTCTAATTATGATTCCCTAGGTATTGATAATAATTTTTGCAGCAATGTTTCTCTATGGTTAATATCATTTAGTATAATTAAGTACCTTAATTGAGAAAGTTATAAGGTAGAATTTCAACCCTAACAAATAATTTTTATTTGATTTTTATTGGTCTTTTAGTCGAATTATGTATTAGAATAATCTATTTTTATTTTGCAATTGAATTGTCAAGACCAAAAAAGCTATAAGGCATAACATAGGAGAAGAAAAGATAATTTAGTTTTAGATACAAGAAAAAATATACAAAATTGACACAAGTTTTAGAACTTAAAAGTTTCAACCATTAACTTTATGCTTAACTTATAACTTACAAATTCACAACCATCCATTGACATCTAAGGTTCCTATTGATAACTTGGATGTGAAACTTTCTTTTTTCCTTTATTATAACTTTATGATTGGTGACATGACAAGTTAGTAAACATCCTAACACACCCACACAAATATATAGAACCATAAGGAATATAATATTAAATGCAATTTTTCTCTAATCTTGAGTTTAAAATCCCTCAAAAAGAAGAGTGAGAAAAATGGAAAGAGAAATTCATGACAACATGAATCCAAATTCACCTACCAAGAGAAATAAAAAAGAACCTTGTGGTGAATGCATAGATCTTGATCATGATTCCAATTCCAATGAAGAAACCAACAACAATGACCTACTCCAAAATATGAACATTAACAAAGATCATTCATTTCATGATTCAACTTCAACAACACCATCAAAATCCTCTTCATCTACTATATCTTCAAATAGCAAGGTTGGTTTAAAATCTCACCCTACAAAAAATAATGAAATTTCACTCTCCAAGAAAATCAAAGCTTCTTTATCCAAAACTATATATCTTCTAAGAAAAAAATGTCCTTGTTTGGATAAAAAATCTTTGCAATTCAAAGATAACACACTAAAACCAAAAACCTCAACTTCAACTACATCACCAACACCTCAAATTCAAACTCTCTCACAAAACCAAATTACAAAAAAATCTTTGAATCACAATACAACACCAAAAGACAAGTTGACATTAGATGATTATGATCATCATGATCATAAGTCATTAAATGAAGGCTTTACTTTTCCTCTATTCTTAGAAACAACAACCTCATCACCAAAGCCAAATGTTGTTCTAAATGTTGTCCATGAAGAAGAAGAGCAACCACTAGATTCATTGCATGTTTTTCAACCAACAAGTTCACCAAAGTCAAGTGTAATGGATGAAGATTTAACTAGTGATGCAAGTTCTGATCTTTTTGAGATTGAGGGATTCTCCACACAAGCCACAACAACACTTGCATACCCTATGAGACCTACCATGATAGATTGCCAAGAGACAGCAACAAATGTTTCATGTGATACTCCTCCCCAATGAAATATAACTAAAAAGAGTATTTATTTGAAAAGTTATGTATTTGGTTTTACTTTTCATACATCAATTTTGATTATATTTCATTTTAAAGGGAGTACTTAGATTTTGATTTTCATTAAGTAGTCAATAGTGATGCACATGTTTTTGGTTAATTAAGGTATCTCTTTATGCAACTGCGCACATCAATCTCTTAAGGCAACTGAGATCCATTTAAGATATTGATGTCTTTCGACATATGTTTTTTTTCATAGATCGGTCAAGTATCGAATCACTGAATAAATAGTTAAAGAAGTGGAATATATACCACTACCACTTGAATTGTATCATGTTTGTGTAATAGTATAGCAATCTAAGCTCTCTATAACTATATTTTTTTTTATAGTCAATCATATTTCTCACGATCTATGTGAATTAAGAGGGGTTAGTTGTTATACTTAGTGTTACAAGAGTATTGAGTAAACATCCATTTTATTTCCCAAAATAGAGAAATTAATTATTATAGTTTTGAGAGTATGAAAGTTTAATTTATCGCCACTTTTAATTTTTTATATACCAAAAATTGTAGTAATGAAACTTTTATTTTTTTTTTTGAAAATCAGAGTGATCTCTAATTACATTACAAGAAAAATATTAATTATTTGCAGCCAAATCCTATGATTATTGTAAAAAGATCGTCAATGATTTAATGTTATGGAAAATCTTGTAGTGGTTAAAAATCTACAACAAATAAAATTGTCACAAAAATTTCAACCGTGGATAATAACCAATGTTTTTTAAGGTTACTTCCTCTTTAAACTCTTTAAACTGTCACTAGTAATTGGGATCTAAAACCCCTACTAAAGAGGATAACGAGTGAAAACAAAAAAAAAAACACAAAAGATCATTAGTGGCGATTGAATCCGCCACAAAAGGCACAATTAGGTAAAGAAATAAATTAGCAAATTATAGAAAGAAGTTGAAGAGAATGTACAAGAAAAAGTTTAGAGAGAAGATTAAAGTAAGAAATATAAATGAAAAGAGTTGATTGTGATTTATATAAAATGAAAATAGTGTTTCTAGCATCTTAGATGGTCACAAATGATATTCTGTGGCTGCCTAAATTGTCATAAATGTCAGCAAAGCATCTGTTTGAATTGATGCCACCAATTCAATTTTTTTCTTCATAGATTTTGGAAAGGTATGGGTAGTCAATAATCATATTTATTATAAGAAATACTATTTATCATTTATGAAGGTTTAGTTCCACATAAATGCACATAAAATCAATTTTATGTATTTTTAAGAGTTTTTTGACCACTAATTGTTGAGGATTTTGAACCGTCAACAGTCATTTTTTAAAGATGTTTAATATATAAGTTATAAACACTAAATAATCTCATTCGTTAATTGAAGTCTATCTAACATTAAATTAATGATTGAGAATATTTGTTGAGGTCTCAATCATTGAACAACTTATATTATACATTCATCAATTCAATTTGATATGATCTTTATTGTTTTTTTGTTAGATAAGCAATAACCTTTATTATTGATTAAGATGGGAGGATGGAGACAAAACATCCTTAACATCAACTATGATTTCGTATGTGACCCAGGTGGTATCATTAGGGGTGTTTGCGTTAATATTTGAATCAGCTTTGAAGCATAAATTTATTGATCAAAAGATTAAAATATTTGCAGTTTTGTTTAAATGCCACTTTAATTTGATTCTTATTAATATAGTTTAGATCAATAAAAAAATATCTAAATTATAATTATAAAAAATCATTTTGAGATTAATGCTATAAAGTTTTGTTAAAATAAAAATTTAAAACAAAATATGATATATACTATATTAAAAACTGATATTACGAAATAACGTCGATTGATCTCATATTTGAAACATAAGTAAAAAAAATGTTTAAAATATATAAAAAAATAATAAAAATATATTAAACTATATAAATATTATTAAAAAAATAAAAAATAAAAAATAATTTATTAATACTATTTGTTACTAATAAGATGAATAAATAAGATTAATAGTTATTCACACAATTTAATTTGGTTTTAAAAATGAATTGGAATTTTAATATGATCTATTAAATTTCAAAAACAAAATTTAAATACATTCAATAATATTTGATTTTGTGTAATTTTTATTTATTTTTAATCAATTTACAATTTTTAGGATTGAATTTCAATTTCAACACCTCTCTACAATATTTGACATGATGTGAAGTCCTAACTAAAAGTGAGTTTCAGAAAAGCAAAATCATTTCCCACTAATTGTTAATATGATCATCACAACTAATAGACACAATCATACATTAGTACTGTTTAGAAGTACACAAAAAGCCTACCATAAAAGGAGACAAAAACTTTTTGGATAGTAAAGGGAAAGTGAGTAACTTGATTTTACAGGTGCATGAATGATATTTATATGATATCTTTAGGAAACAAAATAAAGAATGAGTTCAATGGCCTCCAAAAATTGTGATGGAAAAGTTGATGGTAAAACTATAAAAGCCAATTTGTTGGATAGTGATCATTTTGGGATATGTAATGGGTGGATTTACTTGAGGGAAACTCCTTAAACACAACTTTTGTTGATTTATTTTTTAAAAAAAAATTCAAAAATATGAAATGTTACATTTTTTTTAAAAATTTTGACTTTATTAGGTAGGTGGTAGGGGATAAAAATAAATTTTTTATGCACTCAAAGGGGTGAGATATAAAAGTGAAAGGGTGGATGATAGGTTCATCCTTTTATTAATTAATCAAATGAAAAAAATATATATAATCAATAAAAGGATAATAATTATCATCATTTTAAAATTTTGACAAGAGAGATAAAAAGAAGAAGAAGAACACATTAAGATAACAATTTAAGAAAATTTGAAATAATATTGTTTTTGTCTTAGATGAAATAATAATAATAATAATAATAATAAATTATATAATTTGAACATATGATATGATATTCAATATAATAATCTCGATATTTTTGTCAGTTGTCTAAGCCCGAATGAAATAGTGTTGGTATAATAATTCAAAAGACATATTTAAAAATACATAAAATATATTATTTCACTGCAAAAGTATTTTCTCCATCTCA
>JBBPBT010001302.1:4855842-4867606 GCA_037974875.1 Cicer bijugum | reverse complement strand
AAATTAGAGAAGTGATATCGATTTACTAGAAAATATTTTTCTAGAACATTTATAAAATTTGAATAGAAAATTAAAATGTCATAAAATAAAAAATAAAAAATAAAAATTCAGATTTATCATGTTATTTTATGAAGTTCCCTCCTAAAGACTCTAGAAAATCCTATGAACTATGAGTTACATTTTGTAGAGTTAGTTTTGCAGGGTCAAATTATGAAATGTATAGTATTTAGATACATACATAAAAGAGATATTTTTTTAAATACCAGCAAAAGAATAAAGTAAGTTTTTTATTATTAAAAAAATATCTCGTTTGTGTATTTATCAAAATATATTTAATATAGTGACCATGCAGCACTTGATCAATTTTGTAGGTAATTTTCTTGCCAAAAAGTCAACCAAGATTCATATAATGAACGATAGATACGATGGCATGGCAACACTATACAATGTTTTTGGCATGTTATTAGTATTGATGTTTTTAATGCTTGTTATGGTTGGCTTGATACGAGGACTTTTCCTCCATCTTCAATAATGTACATTAATGTACTTCTTGTACCTTAATACTTGTAAGGACTATCGAATATTGTAACACACTATACTTTCATTTATTAGATCTTAAAATTTATGTATTATTTGTTAGATATATAGATGTTTAGACATTAATGTATAATAGTTAGAAAATATTTTTTAGTTGTCTTGCAAAAGTTAATCCATCAAACTTGTTAACTTAATTGGTTATAGCGAGTATATGTTTATTAATCAATTAAATTGTTTATTTAATCGATTAAATTAAATCAAATCACAAATAAATTTATTTATTTATTTTATGTTGAGCAATTGAATTCTAAGTTTTATCGTCAAAACTCTACCGTAACAAAAGTATAAATGTGGCTTCTCTCTCCCATTCTTCTTTTAAGTTAAATATTGATGAGTTTCATATTAAAAATATTAATAGTTCAATTTGTGGTGATTATTAGAGATGTGAGTAGTTATTATATTCAAAAATTCACTTATAATTTAAATCAGTATATATCAGTTATGGTTAAAATTTACGATTTTGTACATAAATTGAATTGAACATGATTAAAATTTGAACATTGTACCTATTTTGTGAAGATAGATTATATCATATATGGTGATTTTTGGTTGGTCTCATAGTATTCATCCCAAACTCTTTTCTTGATGTATTAGTTTTGTTTTCTTGATGTATTAGTTTTGGTGGATCATGCAATAAGGTGTTTTGATAATTCAACTACCAACTAATCTAGATCACAATGAGAAGTTTGGATTCTTTGAGTAACCCAGTCCTCCAACTTCCACTCACCATTTGTTATCTTATGATATGGAAAAGGGATACTTCTCATTAATTTCCTAAACTTTTGTAGTTCTTTCATCTTTGCATAAAAAAAAAGCTCCTTTCATGTTGTTATATTTTTGTTCATCTTATCAAATATTAAAATGTTATTATTTTTAATATATTATTCATTTAAATTAAAAACATTTAATATGAGCGGTTGAGTATTTAACATTAATGTGAAATTTGTGAGTTTTTTGTGTAAACATTTAAAAAAGACTATTTCATAAATTTAATTTTTATTTAAAAGAAAAATATAAAAAATTAATTGACTTAATTGAACTTTTATTTAATTTTCATATATTTCTTTTATTAGAAATAATCATATTTGAAACATGTTAGACATTAAATAAAAATATATCTTTCAATATAAATTTAAAATATAAATTCACTGAATTATACAAGTCTAACTATTTATGTTACACGTAGAAAAATACACTTAAATGTATGTCTAAAATATTAAATGTCCTCCAACTACCATATAACAGTATACTAATTAGAAGACAAAATAAGTTTTCATTGTCGCCACATAAATATGAAATCCATCGAATTATATTGTATAATGTAAATACTTTTGGAATACTTATATTTTATTCATGTGTAAAAATTTAAAATAACATATAGGATTAATTGAATGAACTACACCTATAGGCTATAGTGTATAGAATATAGAAAATGACTAGAAAAAAGAAGTGATGTCCCTTTCATTTCATGTACTATAGTCTATTAGTTTTCATATTTGTTGCTATTAATTTCTTCTACCTTGGTTGGTGTGAATTTATGTCCACATTCACAAATGTAAAATCAAATGTCTCATTTTATGTACAGAGATTCCGCAGCAAATACAACTCTACAAGCAAGCACTGTAAGATTTTTTTTGTTTTAGTAAATATTTGTGTTTGGTCATTTTTTTTTTAATTTTAATTTCTGTAAAATTTATTTTTAATAAAATTGGTTTATGTAATTTCTTATATCATTAATAATTAAGAGATTAAAATGAAATAGTATATATTATGTGTATACTTATTGCAATGACTTATTTCAATAAAAATTAATTTTTACAGAACTAAAACAAAAGAGCAAAAAATAAATAAATAAATTTACAAAAACTAAAATAAATAAATAAAACATATAATTGTATTTATATATTTAAACAAACAGAAAAAATACTGCACTATTTTAAAACAAATATTATCCCGTCACAAAATATATAAACAAAACTTAATTATACAATATTAATTTATTTAATTCAAAATTTAAATAAAATACATTGATTTTTGTTCCTCTTATATTATAGAAATAGAATAGTAAATACATTTTAACAGAGAATAATATAATTTTTTAATTTAAGAAACTAAAAAATTAATCTTTCAAATTAAAAAATATTAATCAATTTAGTCTTTATATAGAAAAATTTATATAACACCCTTTGATCAAAATGATAAATTAAATATTAAATCAAAACGTTAATATTAATTTAAATAATCACTTAAAGACTAAATTATTCTTTAGTAAATTTAAAAAACTAAAATAATTTTCAGTACATATCATATGACAAAGATGGAATAAACATTTAATATGTTTGATTATAGATTCAAAGCTACACTCTACTCTTTCTTTATATTCAATGTGTGTAAGTTTCACTACAATCTTAAAAAAGAAACATTTACTAAAGAAAAATATAGTTAAGCATCCATATTAGGTTAGTGGTGTAAGGAATGTTCCGTTATCTCATAAGTGGTGTAAGGAATGTTCCGTTATCTCATAAGATTTTTGCATCATTCATATTTGAATTCTTTTTCTAGTTGTTGATGAAATGATAAAAAAAAAAATTATGATACAAATGTGAGATTATGTGACATGATATTTTATCAGTTTAATGATATTGATATCACTATATTGATATTTAATAGTTGAATTAATATATATATATATATATATTTTTTTTGAATTTAATTAATTCATTAATGCATAGTGATAGAATTGTAAATCACGTGCATAAGTAGTTGATGACTTTTTAGTCTCTTTTCTCTCTCTAAAAAACTATCATCCTGTGTTTGTGGAGCATCTGTCCTATAGCATTGGTTCCCTTTTAAACACCTGATCTTGCTCTTTTTCTTTCTTACTTTTGGAACCAATTTTTAACCATCCTTTGAATTGCATGTTATGTGTCTGTGAGATTGTCTCTGTTAATAAACATTTCGAAGAAACTTTTTGTGTTTGTGATTGATTTCATTTTCCAGGTATGTTTTGTTCCAACCCTTTTTCTTTTTGTTTCAATTTGTCTTTGGATACATAAATTACTTCTTAAACACTTTATTTTTGGCTTTTCAGTTCACTTTTTTGCTTACTACCAGATAGTGATTGAAGTAAATTTTGGGGTAAGAAGATTGATTAGGTTTGGAAATGGAAGATATAGAGTTGTAGGTTTGTGGTGAAGCTTAGAGAAAAATAAATGGGGTCTCAAAATGGGGTAGTTCAAGAGTCAAAGACTTCACCTTTATCTAGGTCAGGATCTTTGTATAATCTAACCCTTGATGAAGTACAAAACCAGCTTGGAAATTTAGGGAAACCACTTGGAAGTATGAATCTTGATGAGCTTCTGAAGAGTGTTTGGAGTGTTGAAGCTGGTGAAGCTTCTGATTTTGATGCTAATAACATGCAACATAATCAACTTGGTTCTTTGAATTCACAAGGGAGTTTAACTTTATCTGGTGATCTTAGCAAGAAAACTGTTGATGAGGTGTGGAAAGATATGCAAGTAAAGAAGAGGAGTGTTAATAGGGATAGGAAAGTGCAGGAAAGAGTACCGACACTCGGCGAGATGACTTTGGAGGATTTCTTAGTGAAAGCTGGAGTTGTTGGTGAATCGTTTCATAATAGCAAAGAAGGTGTTGATAATTCAAATGGTGATTCTCATTCTCAGCAAAATGTTTCACAACATGGTCATTGGATGCAATATCACCAGCTTGCTTCAGTGCAGCAACATGATAATCATCAGAACAATATGATGGGGGGTTTTGTGACTTTTCAGGTTGCAGGGAATCAAGTTTTGGATGCAGCGTTGTCACCGTCTTCTTTAATTGGTAATGTTAGAAGATAAAATAATATCTGTTAATATTCTTGATATTATGCTAGAATATCTTGGTTTATCTCTTAGGATAAGTTTTCGATAATAGCGAATCTTCGATTATCTCCTAAGATTAATTTCAATATTCTTATCTCCTACTATTATTCGTTTCATGATTTCTCTATTTATGTTGGTTTGAGTACTTATCCTTATAATTATGGATTAGTATTTAGTCTTGTATCAAGCTACTATGAAGTTAGTATCTGGTTATTATCAATAATATTTGAAGTTCTTAGTATTTCTCTCCTCCTTTATCTAAAATTCAACAGGTACATTATCAGATACACAAACGCTAGGTCGAAAGAGGGTTGCTTCCGGTATAGTGGTAGAGAAAACTGTGGAGAGGAGACAAAAGAGGATGATTAAAAATAGGGAATCTGCTGCTCGGTCACGGGCGAGAAGACAGGTTATACTATTTTCTATATGTGAGGTTTTGAAGTTCTCTCTTTTGTTTTTGTTTGACACAAGGTAATATCTATGTCGATGGAATGGACAGGCTTACACACAAGAACTGGAACTTAAAGTTTCGCGTTTAGAAGAGGAAAATGAAAGGCTTAGAAGACAGAATGTATGTTTCTATGTCTTCAATGAGTATTTTCACGATTCTTGTGTTAAGCTTTTGATTCAGTTGGATGTTTAATTGTTGCTATTTACACTTCAAAGTGTAGAGAAAATAACTTCATGCTATTGTGCTGATTTTGGTATCTCTTGCTTTTTGTGTATGCCCTCGCATTCATGCGTTGTTGTTCTCGGTCTACTATCCTTAATACTTATTGCTATGTCTAATTTCTTCGGAAGCTATAGTGCCAGAAGAAAATAAAGATTTTATAACTTTTGTTAGCAAAATTTACACATTGGTGGATAAATAACTATGAATGTAATGAAGTACTTATTTGATAACACAATTAAATATTTTCAATATAATTCATCTCTACTCATAGTAACATTTGTATTGTTACAGGAGATGGAGAAGGAGGTGCCATGGGTGCCACCACCGGAGCCGAAGAATCAGCTCCGCCGAACTAGTTCGGCATCCTTTTGATGTGTCGTGTGGATTGTTCGACTCTCAAGTTTCCATACATTTGGAAGAAGATAGTTGTTTGTGATGGAATCAGATCTTCACAGCTTGCTCTATTCCACTAAAGTTTTGTTGTTGTATCTATATTTGTATCATTATCACTTAACCAGCACTATAAATATACTTTAGTCTAATTCTGGATTTACATGTGGCTTTAGTTCCATTTTTTTTTTCTTTCTGTGAGCATTTTTTGTAATTTATAGCCATTGCTCCATTGCATTTGCTTAGACCAGTTAAAGATTACTTTTAAACTATATCATTTGAAGTAGAATGTAGTTGCTGTTAATGTGAAGAAATTTGTAGAAGAGTGGAATTTGGTTATTATACATCTGTGAATGATTAATTGTTGTTTAATTTGTTACACATTGGATTTTGTAACAGTGGCTCTGCATGTTTGACAAGTACACAAACATAAGGCTCCGATTTTACTTTCTTTTTTAATTTATAAAATTAAGTTTTAAATCTGGACCATTCCATTATGAGATACTATGATTGCGTGAGTGCACCTAATTTCGATTGCACCTGATCCCAATCCCAGAAAGGATGTTTTTTTGTCACACAAAAAAAAATTCCTTTACAAAAAAGATTCTTTTAGAAGTGCTTTGATCAGTTGACGTGACTCTGCTTTTGCAGAAATAAAACTTTGATGTGACTCTAATTGGAACACTGGCAGCATCAAATTTATTTTGGCCTCAGTAAATGGATTTTAGTGGAGCAGACAGCCAGACAGCATCTCATTTTTTTGTTGACCAATTGGAGTTAATGTCCATGAACTAAGATTGTGATTTGAGCAAAATTCATGGATCAAGCTTTGGACTAGCTCACATTTTGGGCTTGTGAATTTCACTTGCAGAAACTTTAAGGGGAATACATTTCTAAATAACACTTTGTTGGAAGATCTTATCTGAATGTGTTCAAGTGGGAGCATTTCAATTATTGGAGGGAAGCACAGTTGAAATATGTGTCCTCCATTGGTATCATTTGAGTATATAATTTTATAACTTGAAACAAACATGCCCTTATGCCAGGTCATGGAAAAAAAACATGTTCAACTAAAGAGACATAGACCAGTAAGTGAAAGAGCCTTGAAAAACTTGGTGCATCACTGGTAAATGGCACGAGGGTTTGAAAATCAACTCTTACATGATGATAAATTTGAACATCCATATTATAAATGCGATCAATGTCGCTTCTATTGGATTTGATCTTTGGCGGAGCTGCTATTATTTATGTAACAAACAAATGTTAAATATACTAACACACGAATGCAGTATTGTACAATCACCTCATATTACATTTACTACAAGTTCTATGTTGCATGCCTATTATCATCCCAAATACTTAGTAGAAATAAAATCTGCAATTGCTAAGCTGGATGTTAAACCAGGTGACTCAATTCCAAAAAGATTAATAAGACCATGTACTCCATGAATGTCCTCACCCTGCATAAATGAAATTAAAGTTAGGCCAAAGTTTCAAATATTTAGTTAAAATGTAAAAAAAATCCTAACACCCTTCATTTACATTGGAACCTCATCCTAATGGGTGAGTTGTTTGGATTCACATAAAGAGTAAGAATAATAATGCATGTGTTAATTTTACAAAAATGTTATTCGAACAAAAAAATTTGTGACACTTAAATTCGAAATTTTTTTATGTAGTTAATGTAGTTCATACAAGTTGTTAATGCAGTTGAATTAGTGGTTTATGAGTATATCAAGATTTAATAACTCATTAACCATTAACTAAATTTTATTAGCCACAAATTTGAACATTATTAACCACAATTTGAGGTGTTCCAACTTTAGGTAGATTTGAACACCTAAAAACCACGGTTAATCACATTCGAATTCGTGGTTAATGAAGTTTAGTGTATGGTTAACGAATTGTGACGTTTGATATATCTATTAACCAAAGCTAACAATTCATTATCCACGTGCGTGAACTGCATTAACCATGTAAAAAACTGTTGAATTTAGGTGAAAATGCATATAGACAACCTATCTTGTGCATAAATTTAAATTTTTTTATTACAAGATTGGAGCAGCAAGGGTTGAACTCTAGATGAGTTGATCGTAGAGGCTACCTTAGGAGCTTAAGTTGATAAGTGAAGACACATGAATGGTTTAGGAGACCAATGCAAATACATTCCGTACATGTTTGGAATCACGAAGTGAGTTTGAATGAATCACAGTTCCACAGTGAGTTTGAAGAAATAACGGTTCCACTGTGGTTTTGTTGAAACTTCAAACGGCAGTTTTTACCAGAACCACAGTGGCACACTATAATTCTGCTAAATTCACCGTCGATCCAAGCTTTTTTTGTAATTAAAATTGTACAAAATAAAATTCAGTTGATAAAAAACTGAACATAGAGCAGCATATACCATCAATTGGCTAATTTTGGTTAGATGGAAGAAATGTAGCATTGAAATCTAAAGTTTTACACAACACTATCAATAGAAAAAAGGTAGAAACTTTAGTAAGAGAGTATGAGAAATATAACCTGTATTACAAAATCAACAGGTGATTGATATGGTCCTGAAAGTTTAGGTCTGATCCCTGAATATCCTGGTTCCAAAGATCCATCCTTTAGATTTGGGTAATACTTTCTTATCTCTGGATAAAACTTCTCGGCGCGATTTGCATGTACTGAATAATCAAACCTAAGATCAATGATTACTTAAGTGTTAGACATGGCATATAACTGGATACTAAAGGAATTCAAAAAGCATACAAAATGAAAGGGTATTAAAAAGTACTTATTTTGAAAGCTTTCAATATCATCAACACCGTCAATCCATTCAACATCCGGTCCAAACTTGACCTGACCATTCAAATCTAAAGTAACGTGCACTCCAAGGCCGCCAACCTCCGGTATAGGATATATCAAACGTCTGAAGGGAGTTGTTTTAGTATTAGACAACGTGAAGTAGCAACCGTGCGCATAATAGGCCGGAGGAATAACTCGGTTTTGTAGGCCGGTAAATCTTTTTGCAAGGGCAAGTGCACTTAGACCGGCAGAGTTTACTACAAGTTTAGGAATAAGTACTAGTTCTGGTTGCAAATTTGATGTCTCATTCCATTCTTTAAGATTTTTGGTTTCTGATATGTGGAGACAAATCTCATTTCCTTCGAGATGGCCACCGATGACAGTCGAATTATATGTGAAGGTTGTTCTGTGACTTTCAGCTTCCCCCTGGACCAACATTGGGTTTATATTCCAGTCAATATCCAATTTTAACTCCAAATAAAGAAAATGGTTGGTTAAAATAATTGATCGAAGAATTGATATATTTTATCCAATATTGTCAAATAGCAGCTATAAAACAAATCACTATTGTTTTGCAATACGTTATTTAGTACAAGATATTGTCAAATAGCAGCTATAGCGGCGCTATAACATGGCAACATAGTAAAATTTGAACAAACTATTATTTTATGTGATGTGATTGACAACATTGATTTTATCCGAATTTGGATATGTTAGTCCATCTTTCCAACATGATAAAAGAAGCTAGAAATGCATACCACTAAAGAAAGCATTAAAGAATGAGAATCAACAATCCCTGAAAGAGGTGATAGTATTGCTTTCACGCATTGCAATTCAGGTTCCATTTTCATGGCATCGACACCATCCATCATTTTCAAACCGTCAACCCCGTTTTGAATACCGTGATTCAAAATATCATTTAGCTTTGGAATCTCAGAGGGTCGAGTAGCCACTATAAGCTTACCGGTTTGTTCGTGCGGAATATCATGCTTGGAGCAATACTTGTATAACATTTCTCTTCCTTTTACACAAAAATTTGCCTGCAAAAGAAGACTGAATTACATTCTAAGCAAATAAAAATACATAAGTATGTGATAAGATGTAAGAACATGTTATAGTCATCACCAACAGAGAAAACTATTCCTTACTTTCACATCATCAATAGAAATAATATCCCAAGGTTTTAAATGATTGTCCGTCACTGTAATTATGGCTGTGACATCAAGGTTTTTGATCTACGTGTGTTAGAAACCAGGGGATCATAGAGTTGAAGATGAATCTAACATTGAAAATATATTTGAGAGTTTGATACAAAAGAAAATTCCCTAGAATATTTCATATTGATGATTAAAAAGATTAGTTAAACAATGGATACAAATACAATAGCTCTATTTATAGAGCACATTTCAAACTTAACCAACTAAGTCTAACCAACTAACCACCTCTAACTAACTTTACTATCTCTACTACAAAATATCTAATCTTAACGGTGACTGCAATTGTTGTCGCATCAGCCACATATAGCCACCATTTTATTCAACATCAACGAACGTAAAACATAAATGCAATGAAAAAATTTAAAGCCTTGGAATAGTCCCAATCCTAAATAAAAGTTATTTAGTGCAAAAATTCACTTCTGAAATCTAAAGCTAGCATTCACCTCAACTTCCAATGCATAATGAAATCTCCTAACACATTGCTCTCCAATTTACAAATGATAATTCCTTTTTGGGTTAACTAATGAAACAACCATTTAGGTTCTAGCTTTTAGGTCACAACTCCACTACCCAAATTCAATTTTCTCACCAACTAACATGATATCACACTTTTTTCTCTTACCATCCAGTTTCCCGGGAAAAAGGGTTTTGGTAATCTGAAGTTTGGTCAGAACGTAAATATAGTCTGGTCGGGATTAAACTTGAAAATCCCAATAGATTTGATTTAAGCGGAAATTCATTAATCAGTTAAGCTCAACCACTTGATTACATGAGATCAAGATTTAACTACAATCAAAACATAAAAATGAGAACTTTTCGGTTAGTTAATGACACAATCATTTGAAGTTATAGCTTTCATGTCACAACTCCATCACCACCCAATTTGATTTTCTCACCAACTAACATGATATCAAGATTATTTTTTTTAAGTCTCGGGTTCTCTAGAGAAAAGAGCCTTGATAATCCAAAGTTCAGTAAACCTGGTTAAAGATTTTCTAGTCACGGGTCGAACTCAAATACTCCTAAATCCTAATATATTCAACCTTAAATGGAACACAATACCCCTTGAGCTCTACCACTTGGTTACATGATGTCATGATTTATTTTGTCTTAATCATTTGGTTCCTAAGAAAAAAAACCACTAACAACTCATAGTTCAGTAAGCCTAGCCAAAGATTGTTCTAGTCATGGATCCAACTCAGTTACTCTCAATAAATTCTACCTTAACTAAAACTCATGAAAACCACTCGAGCTCAACGAGTTGGTTACACAACATCGAAAACACTTTTGTTGGTTACAACTCATCGTAATCTACTTGAACTTAATTTACTATATTCATGAATATAACTATTTGAGTATAGCTGAAAAAAAAAGTGTAACCAACAAAAGTGTATGAAAATTTAACCACAATCAAAACATAAAAATGAAAACTTTATTAGCAAAGAAACACACCAACCTTAAAAGAACCATAAGGGTAATAAATTCCAGCATGGATAACTTCACTGTTTCTAGAACTAGTACCAGTACCAAAAGTGGATGCTGATTCAATGACAATTACATCTTTACCCTTGAGTGCTAATTCTCTTGCCACTGCTATGCCAACCACACCAGCTCCTATCACTACACACTCAACTTTCTCCCTTGGGACAGAGTACGAGGTTGTTCTAATGTTTCTGACCCAATGGTTAAATGAGTGATTCAATTTCATATGAACATCACATCTTGTTGTTGTTGATGATGATTTAAATTGTTTCAAGATTTGAATTGATTTCTTCAACATTGTTCACCTTTTTTCTCATCTAGTAAGGTTTGATCATGATTGTCTTCAATTTTTTGAGCAATCTTTGTTTATTATGATTCGCTATTTTGCAATAAAGGAACCCCTAAATTCCCCTTAGTTTTCAGTGGTTAATAACTTATCCTTTTTGTATTTTGGTATTTTAATGTTTTAGTGTTGTTATCATAATATTTTAGTTTATCAAAATTATAAATATTTTTTAAGATTAAACAACTAATCAAAAGTACAATTGAAAATTAAAAAGATAAATGAAAAAATATATTTATGTTTTTATAATTTTAATATATTAATAAGTTATAGTGGCTGTGTATCACGCATTCAAGTAGCAAAATAAATGTTTTAGTAGATTAATAAATATAGTTATTTTAAAAAAAATAAAAAATAAAGTGTAGTCATTTTTAGTTGCCTTAAGCTA
>JBBPBT010001302.1:4823344-4833686 GCA_037974875.1 Cicer bijugum | reverse complement strand
AAAATATCAATTATTTCCTTCAAAACACTAAACAAAATTGTGACTTATATAACTATAACTACAAGAGTGTATTTAGTTGATGATATTTTTACCCAACTCTAATGAAAACATATAGAAGTAGAATCTACAAAATTAAATCACATATTTTCTTTAATAGAAAAATTAAATGGGTCTATGCTTATTTTAAAGAAACTTAGGACTTGTTTGGACAAAAAATAGTCAAATTAAGTGTTTATAGTTAAACGTTTATTATGTATAAATTAAAATTATATAAATTATAAAATAAAGTTAAATCATTTTTACATAAACTATTTTATGTCTTAAAAAGTTTCCATAAATTCATGTACATATTACAAGATATTTTCAGCATTTCAATTAAATAATATCGCAAATGCTTATGTAAAATAAATAAATTTAAATAAATCAATTCAAATCCAAATTTTTAAAATATTTATAAATATGTAACCTAACTTGTGCATGAACTTGTACATCTCAAACAACACACATCCTCTATAATTCCTTCTCATTTTTTCTCCAAGTAGGTGAAAACATAGAAAAAGAAAATAACAAATTGAAAAAACTTTGCCACCATAAAAAATAAATGAAAAGAATATTTTTATTTTAACATTTTTTGTTTTTTTAATAGTGATTAATGTCTTCAACAACTAAAATAAACAATACAACAATAACATAAAAATAAAATCAAATAAAATATAACATAAAAAATTATTGTCACTCTTCTACGTATATGAAGAGTTGAATTAAATTATAAGTGATGATAATTATTTAACTTATTTCTTGTTGTTTTCTTTTCTTTATTTTCGAGTTTGCTCTAATTTACTTACACTTCAAATTTAAGTCGCATATTTTTAATTTAATGCAAATAAATCAATAAAACCAACTGTAATAATATGATCTAAAAATATTTCTTGTTGTTTTCTTTTCTTTATTTTAGATTGAAATCGATCCCTTCACTAAAAATATTTTATATAAAATAAAATTTCAATAACTAGACCGACCGATTGAACCGGTTCAGCTCCCGGTCCAAAAAAACCGCTTATATTTGTGCTTCTTCTCCAAAAAAAAAAAACGATTTTGTCTCGTGCGAAACTCTCCACCGCCGCCGCCGCCGCCGCCGCTTACTTCCGGCCGCGCCATTCACTTCCGGTGGACAGGCACAGTCCTCTGCTTTGCACGAACAGGTTTTTTCCATTGATCTTTCTTATTCGCGATTCCGTTTCTATGCTTTGCAGAATCCTATGCTTCTGAATTCATTGATTGGATAAGTTTCTGTTGTTGAATAAATTAAATTGTTAATTTTGTTTTTTGTTAGTTCAATTTGGTGTTTGCATGTAAAGTTTAATATGAAGTATGTGAAGTATGAACCTTAATGAGATGAGTTTAATTGTTTTGTTGAACCTCAATTGTCCAATGTAATTAATGGCTGAGATGTTTATCAATTTCTGGCTCAGATGTTTTATCAATGACTTATCTAGTTCATCACTATATTTATTATTTTATTTATTTATTTATTTATTATTTGGGTTGAACTCGATTGAATAAGTACTAGAAGTCTTGCTGGTTCAATTTCCGGTTCGATTTTTTAAACATTGTTCGAAACCCTTTTATATGTAGGAAAAGTTTGAAATTTGGTGTGAAGGTAAATTAAGTGAAAGCTTATTCAAGTAACTGATTCAAGTGGTGGCTCTTTAATTAACAATTGATAACCCGGTACTCATCTTTTTTGTTCTAAAGAGGCTAACAGCGAAACTCACTCACACTAAGTGCAGAGAAATGGAGTATTGTGGATCCTAGCATATCAAATGTCTTTGCAATTTTTTACCATCTAGGCTGCACTTACGAGACGGTAACTCAGTATTATAACTGAGTTAACAACGAGTTCGACTTTCATAATATTATTAATCGAGTTAGTTGGGTTAACATGTGACAACGATTTGGCAGTGATAGACCTGCTTGGTAATTAATTTGAATTCATACTTTTTTGTTTTTATTTAATGCTAGGGTTTGTGAATTTTGTGTTTAGCAACTTGTGGTTTAAGAATTCAGTTCTAGTTTTGGTATTTGACTTTTACTCTGTATCTCTTTTTTGTTTCAGTATTCTGAATGATTGGTTAATCACACTTCAATGTTATGCAAACTTAATAGTTAATCCTACTCTTTAATTTGAACCCCAAATATGCTTTTTTCTTTTAATTCCTTCACTTGAAGGACACAAGATTGGTGGGGTTCTCTAAAGTACTGACACATACACATACACATACACATACATCGGTCACAATCCTGACACTCACACGTAAACATCGTTAATAATTCCTAAAGTCCTGACACTGACCTCATTCTAATATGTGTTTGAGTTTTATTTATAACAAAATTGTATTCTTTGTTTTGTGGCTAGGAGTAAGTACTATCTAGATTGCAGAAAAAATGTTTTTCCACATAGTATTGGAGCGGAATATGCAACTGCACCCACGTTACTTTGGTCGTAACCTTCGTGATAATCTTGTTTCCAAGTTAATGAAAGATGTGGAAGGCACTTGCAGGTGATTCAGTATTTTATTTTCTATATTCCTTGAAAATGAATGGTGAAAAGATTGCAATGAAAAGAAAATATGGTATTTTTTTAATTCCATAATTAAAGACATTAGTTAAACAATTAAGGTTTCTTTTATTGAGAACCTGTATTTTTTGTATGTAAAACTGGCTGATGTCTTTTAACATGCCATTGACTTGGCATGCTCTCCCTTGTTATATATGTTCGTGATGATAATTATGTCCATGGATTTGATTGGAATTGGAATAGTAAACAATTTAGATCAAATAATGTTTGTGTTATGGACTTTGGAATGATGTAATATTAAAATTTTCAACTATTATGCAGTGGTCGACATGGATTTGTTGTGGCAGTTACTGGGATTGAAAACATTGGGAAAGGTATAATTCGCGACGGTACTGGATTCGTGACATTTCCGGTTAAGTACCAATGTGTAGTCTTCAGACCATTTAAAGGAGAGATCTTAGAAGCTGTCGTTACCATGGTTAACAAGGTGTATACAATTTGTTTTCTTTACACTTTACTCTTTTGAGTTATCTAGCATCTAAAAATATGGATATCGTTGTTTATATTATTATTGAATTCTGTTTGTACAGATGGGATTTTTCGCTGAAGCTGGTCCTGTTCAAATTTTTGTTTCAAACCATGTAAGATTTGTCTTTTATAACCTTTGAGAAAATTGTCTCTATAATCCTATCTCAAAGCTCTACTCTTATACATTAGACATTCTTCTTCTTCTTCTTCATTTGATTAATAAAATGTATGTTTTTCTCATTCATTATTTTCATAGTTGGAAGGTCATGCATGAAGCAAGTTTTTGGCTTTGCCAATATTAATTTTGGGTGAGGTTGTTTTTGAGATAAATAGAAGGAGAGAGTTTTCCATGAATCATAATGGGCTCTCTTTAATTTACACTAGCATGCAGACAGGCACGTTAGTGCCCGTTTATCTGTTTTTCCCGGTCTCTCAATTTTCTTCCCCTCTTTTCTCGGACCATTTGAAATTTCAGATATGATATATGCAATTAAATTCAGTGTCACCACACCAAGGGTTGTTTTCTCATGTTATTTAAGTAGTTTTAGTTTGCCATTACTTTGTAATTGGAAGTGCTTCAATTTGTAAATTCTCATATGTTTGTGTTTGTTATTACCTTTGTCCTCAGTTGATCCCGGATGATATGGAATTCCAGTCTGGAGACATGCCAAATTACACTACTTCAGATGGATCAGTATGTATCATTTAGATGTTCTCATTTGAGAATTGACTAATGGAGAAGAAAAGATAAACTTTGTTTTGTTTTTATTCAGTGTTGTCAAATAGTGGTGCTATACCATAGCAGAATTTGAACAAATCGTTATTGTTCTACAATATGCTATTTAATATAAAGTGTTGTCAAATAGTAGTTATAGCGGCAATATAGCACTGTATATAGCGGAATCTAAACAAATTGTTATTTTTCTACGATCTGCTGCTGACAACACTGTTATCTTGTTATTGGCATTAATCAGTTGGTCTTTTGCAGGTTAAGATTCAAAAAGATAGTGAAGTTAGATTGAAGATAATCGGTACTCGAGTGGATGCTACTGAAATTGTATGCCTATTTAGTTATATTTACATCTCTTACTTTTTTTTTTTATATAAATACTGTTAAGCTCCATCAGCTTTATGCTAAATTCTGCTTTGAAAAATTCAAATTATAGGATATAGCTTTTTGTTTCTCTGCGGTCTTTTTACTGTTTAAGTTCTTCAGAGAAAGAGCCTTAGTTTATGCTGCTTTTGGTTTTTGAGTGAATTGGACTATTGATTTGTGCATAAATTTACATCTCCAAAATGCTAGTTTCAGTGTTGCCAACTAGTGGCACTATAGCTTCGCTATTTAGTATGACGTGTTGTCAAATAACGGCTATATTGGCACTATAACGTTAGCATAGCAAAATTTGACCTAACCACCATTTGTTGCGATCCACGATTGACAACACCAGCTAGTTTATTCTTTGTATCTATTATATAGAGCTTTAGGTTCCAATGTCTTCTTGAACTCGTGTATCTAATATCATGAATTACCCTTTTTGCAGTTCTGCATAGGTACCATAAAAGATGATTTCTTGGGTGTGATCAATGATCCTGCAACAGTTTAAATGCACCTCTCTGCACTCTTCTATCATGGCATGGGCTTTTTCACCTGAAATCTTTCAGATATCTTGGTGTAGTTCTTGCTTAAATTACCAACAACTCGTCAATGAATTAATTGTTGATCAAATACTCTTATTAATTCAATTGTTTAGCCTGCTATGTGTATATAAATTAATTAGTACTGGTTACTTTGTTGCATCAATCAACGACCTCCGTATTGCACCCCAAATTAAGCATGTAGTAATATAAGTTCTGTCCAAATATATGTATTTTTTTCCTTATATTTTCTTACGGAGGGAGTATTGGTTATCATTATCTAGAAGCAAATTTTTTGTGCCCAATGTTCATTAGATGTCTGATAAAATGATTCAATTGAATGTGTACAAGATACTGTGATCATAGAAGAAATGAAGCAAGAAAAGTTTTAGTGAAACTAATAATAGTGCACTGTCATAATTATTATGTAGGTAATTGGTTATTTGAGGCAGTGATGCAAGGTAATGATTGTGAAACACTTGATTATAACGAAACTATTGCAATTTTTCGAAATCCCATTGAAACGACAAAACCTCCTAATGCTGTTAAAATTTCCTAATTCATAACTACAATGAACCGGTACTTAAAAATATCTTAAGTTCTAACGAAGAAGTTCCCTTAAAAGTTAGAAGTTAGCAATTCTCTTTATTCTCACAGCTGATATGATGACTTAGGATATGTTTGGTATGAGTCACAATGTGATATCAAGTATGCATCTTGACGTCATTTTGACAAATCGACTGAGTTGAATTTTTAAGCATGATAGAAACAATTTTAAAATCTTGGTGTGCAGTGAACCATTTATCTAAGTGAACAATTGTAACATTTACAAATTTCCAAAATACAAGAACTTTGTTTCTGGAATGGAAGTAAGTTAAAACATGATGCTTCTAATCCTATGTTATATAAAATGGAAATGATGTTTACAAAGTAAAAGAAAATTAATACATGTTTGCTTTCATAAAATAATATCTCAAACAAGAGAGGCCGTATATGGCACGGACAATTGGCGAAGGCAGCTATAATTCAACACTAAATTAACTGATAAGAGCAGTATTTAAAAACACTTTGAAACAGCTCAGTTCTCCACAGTACAGCAACAGAAATCAACAAGGGGCAGCATTGAATCATCAAGAAACATACAAAAATCCAACTTTTGAAGCCTATGAATATTTTCTATAGATGTTCCCAATGCTCTCTATTACAAGTTTATGAAATACATCTCTTTGGGATAAGCATTTTTAATCTGCATCCATTTCTTCAAGAGCTGCTTTTGCGGCTGCCTTAGCTTCTTGTAGAAGCTCTTCTGGGACCTGCACATGAATAATTTATAGTGTTGTTAAATAGTGGTATTACAACATAGCAAAATTTTAAGAAATTAGTATCACTCCACAATATGCCATTTAGTACAAAATATTGTCAAATAACAACTATAGTGGTGCTATAATAGTTGCATAGCAGAATTCGAACAAACCACTATTTTCTCTTCTTTGCAATTGAAAACACTGATACTTTAAAAGCATACATAAACTAACAAGCACCAAAAGAAAAAACTATAGCTCTATGCACATTCCATATGCTATGTAAATTCCATATATATAATCATTATTTTAAAGTAAAAAAATGTCATTGTATAAAAGTAACTCAAAGTACACCCCATGTTACCTTTTCATGTTGGCGGTTTGATTCCTCACACACCCAGCTCATTTCGAGTTCGAAATCTTTATCCTTTGCCTCGTCATGAACCCCGTATATACTGCTCGGTACAGATAATTGCAAAAAAAGTGTTGTAAGTAACAATTTTCTCTAAGCAATTGACTCCATCCAAATACAAAATTGGGCAAGTTTCACATTAAGAATATACGTAACGACAAACACTGGCGATAATCATGCTCTACTTACATCTTAGCTACTTCAATAACTCCTTGTCGGCAGGTCATATCGGCAAGCTTTAACTTTTCAATCTCTCTGCCAAGACATTAATAAGATAACAATGTAAAACAAAATGCTGACAATGGAAACTAATGCAATGCGGCATAAAACGAAAAATGACTACAGAAAAAGTACGTTAATGAAAAAGGAAAAACAGACTATCCACAAAGCCAAAGTACAATAACCGTATTCAAGCTTCTTTTGCTGATAGATGCATGCATTTGATAAACCACGATCGTTGTTCAATTTAGTATTGAACTACATTACTGTGTTATATATCCACTTACGTTTTAGCAGCCTGCCTGCCCTTCCCAATTGCAGCACCAAAATACCTCTAAAACAAATACAAATACAAATAAATCAGTACCCAAATAAAATTCACACTGAACTTCAAAAAAATATTAGACATTGCTGTCAAATAAAGTAGACTCACGTAGGAGACACCAGAAGGTTCGACCATGTACAACTGTGGCCCGTCTCTGTCGTAGCCACCTAGTATGACACCACATCCAAAAGGTCTGCAGCACCATTATAGATCGGTTATTAATATGTAAGTATGAGAAAAACAACTTTAAAATGACTGCAGGAGTGTCAGTCTCACTAAACCTGAGCCACCAATATAATGTACAGAGGTGCACATAACTAGCCACTCGATCAGCAAGTTCCTTGACGGGAATTGGGTCACCGTACACGCTGAAAAGAAATAGACACCAGAATAAACATTTTTTCAACAATTAAGAAAACCTCAGACTTGTGAGATTCTTATGTTTCAAGTTACACAAAATAGTATGTCAAAACTATAATAAATCAACACTATGTCAATTGGAAATGACTTAGTTACTACAATGTTTCTTGCTTGGGTCATTAACCATCAAGCAGTATTTTGTGAATACTCTAAAATATAAAGAAAGGGACCTTTAATTGGTTAACACTTTTAGCATGCTCATTTAATAATCCACCTATTTCATGTTTCAACAAAATTTCCCCTCTATTTCGAGTTATCTAATTATTTCATTCAGTACAAGAGAATGACGTATGACCAGGAGCTTTATCTCCATCCAAGGTCAAATATCAGCAAACATTTAGATGTTTCAGAAGTGATTGTTAACTATTTTGACATGCAAGTTGTAACATGTCATCTTAGTTTGAACAAAAGCTTTTAATCAATTATTCGTGAGTAAGAGCACAAGTAACATTAGGGTAAATTGTTGTCACTTAAAGAGAGTCATGTAAACATCTCAAACTTTGCCCTTTAAATCATACAAAAACAATTTCGACCATTTTATGAAGGCTCCCCTTCAATTCTTGGGAATGCTAAGATGCTAGAAACTGGAAGTTGTAAATATTGATTTTCCTCTCAGAACATCTTGAACATTGTTAGACCACAGGTAGTTCGTTACTCTAGAACCTCATGCAACTATGATAATCCTAACAGTCAGTTAATAGGGGCTTATAAAAACCAAAAATGACTTGACATTTTCTTTATAATAAGGTTAACTACAAGTATGCAAACAAGGTTGAATCTTTACATAAGGTTTCAATTAGTTTCCCTAAACTATAACTGGTCAAATTTCCTAGCTACTACCAGTTTTTTTCCTTGAAGAAAAAATATAGCTAAATGAAAAGAACCTACAATTAGGTTAATTTCAAAAGTCAAAACAAGGTTAAGTTATTTTGCACTGTAGGGTTTCTATTAATCCACCTATCCTTTATGGTAGCAGCTAATTCAATCAACAAGTTGGTGTATTTAATCAGTAAACGTTGCAAGTGAATGGAGCAAACCTGTCGTAATTAGTTGCTTCCGACTTAGCCCTAGCAACAATTTGCCTGCCATCTGCTGCTAATCCCGCTACAGCCTGAAATTGGAATCAAAATAAGTTTAAAGTATCATAAAAGCTAGTGAACGTGTTATCAAAAAAAGTATGACCAATGCAATGCTTAAACTTTAAACTCAGTTACAATACATCGGCTGCTTAATGCAACCGCGATTATTTCAGTGACTTTTCTGATTTAGAAATCCAATTAGGAACACATGACAAAGCCCTGAAATGCTGTTCCAAATTTGGTCGTGCTATAAATATAATATGTAGGTGTTGTTATACTGTTAAATCTACAATTTCTTATGTTAATCCTATAAGAGCTACCAAGGTACGAAATAAATAAAAACACTAGAACCCTACTTCTAGTTAATGCTACTGATTCGAAAGATCATCTAGTGATAGATTACATCATCTCTATTTGTACACAGTACTCATACTTCTTCACACTCTTTCACTCTTGATATCCATTACACACAACACTAGCAATTGGTTAGTGGTCAAGCTAGTAAACAAATGCAACTCAACCACGTCTTCATGACAAAGCTCTTTCAGGACAAGGCAAAAATAAATAAAAAATAGCGAAAACCACAAAAGGAAAGAGTAAAGGAGCAAAATGTAATTGACAAATACCATTCCAGCGTGGCGATGAACAGCGTGTATTCTTCTATTGGAACCCGGAAGCATCATTTTTGAAGGAATAAGCTTCTCAACACCCTTAAATCAACCAAATTCACAACAACAACAAAAATTAAACAAAGATTTCAAAACCTAAAAAGAAAAACCCAAATACCAACATAACATCTAAAGATTAACTTACCAAAACAATCCCATCTTTGCATTTGATTCCAATAACAGTCCTGCAACAAAGTTTCAAATCTAAGATCACTAAAAAATACCTAAAAAAATTCTTAATCCAAAATTCAATTTCTGTACCCAAAAAAAAAGGAACTACATTTCTTCAAAACCCTTAATTCCAATTTCTCAAAGATCACTAGCTAAAAAAAAAAAAAACTAAAACATACATATTTAAAAACAAAAACATTTTCAAAAAAACCTAACATTCAATTTCTGAAAAAATAAAAACTAGATTCATTCAAACCCCTTAACTCCAATTCTTAAAAGAACAAAAACCCATGATTTATACTGATAAAAAACGACAAAAGATGAATTAAAAATCAAAGCTTGATGGTACCCGCTATTGTCAACAGCTTTGGCAGCATATTCGATCTGAAAAACGCGACCGTCCGGAGAGAAAGTAGTGACTGATAGATCGTATCCTGTTCCGATGCTACTCATTTTCGTTGATTTTGATTTTGTGGTTTCTTCTTCTTCTTCTTCTTACTTTGTCTGTGGAGAAAATATAAAGAGGGTTTTGCTTGTTGAAGAGTTTAACTGCGTGACTCAAACTGTCCATAAATTGCATTTCTGACTCGTTATTTATTCAATATTGCAAATTTCTACCCAAAATAATAGGGTTGCTTATATAACTCTCTTTTTGTGTAACTCTATTTAGCTAAAAATATCAAGTTAAGCCATCGAAAAAGTGTTTTAGACTACTATGTGAGTCAATTTAATTAAATATATATAATTTTGTTATTACTATTATTATAAAATTATATTTTGTAATTTATGTTAAATTATAAATTTTTAATATTTTTCGTAATTTAAATATATTGTTTTGGATTAGTGTTTAAAATATTTAAAGGTATTATTTTAAAATAAAATTTAAAATTGGTGTGATATAATGTTAAATATTCTAATGTTAGATATTAAAATATGATTTAATTTATTCTAATGTCTTTTATCTTTTTTTCTTTTCAATTTGATTATTTATTTTAATTTTAAATAA
>JBBPBT010001302.1:4812559-4822875 GCA_037974875.1 Cicer bijugum | reverse complement strand
CAAGATTCAAACTTTCTCTAATATAATAAATATATCTGCAATTTTTTTTTACTGTTTGAGTCACATTTACGTAATATATTTATAGAGATTATATAATAAGCTGATAATTTTGAAAATCCACTTGAAATTAATTGTATAATGTCATCAATGTTGGTAAAAAAAAGCCAAATAGGGAAAACAAATTTATTAACATTTTACAATTATAACCTCAACATTGCTTTCGTATTCAACATCAACATCCATTTCCTTCACATTGTTATGTATTATAGGATTTCATCAATAGAAGAATAAGGGAGCAATATCTAAATAGTAGCCAAAGATACCACAGTTTTAACTGAATATAGTTATCAAATCGCATAATTAACTTAGATTTGATCAAATTTTATTTTTGTTGTGACGAGATTAATATCAATCCAATCCTGTTCATCAAGATAATACGAAGAACTAGTTTAAAATAATTATTAAGTTTCAAGATCTGTGTTTACTTCCCTTTTTATACGAGATAATAATTACACTGCATATTTAGTTTTATAGGAATCATGATCAATTTTAAATTTTTATTATCATTATCTTAAGTAATTAAACTCAAATGATTATCATTTACTGATGACAAACTACATTATAGTATACTATTCTATAATGAAATATAAACAAACAAAAATATCTAAAAATTGATATATATAAACTTATTATTTTTTAACTAGACACATTAATTTTTCTAATCTAATTTTTATTTATATTTCATTTGAAGTATCCCTTGAAATAATTGACCCAAATTTCTCCCATGCCACCCTATCCTCACCCTTGCAATAATCAAATTTCTTATGCTAATAGCTGATTATTTAATAGAATTTATTTTCTAATTTTACATATAGATTTGTGATAATCAACAACGTGTCATATGAGTGGAAATCTTCTCCATTTCTTAAAAAAAGATAACATCTCCATTAATGTAATCTAAAAACTTGTCTTTTCCCATAACTAAAGGATGAACTCTCATGCACTAAAGTCCAAAATATGTTTTTCCTTATTCAAAACTATTTTATGTACAATAATTCACCTCAATTTCCATACCAATCAAATACCAATATCGTAAATATATTTTCATCTCAAAGGTTTAGCTTACAACTTAACCATCTTATTAGAGAAGAGACACTTATCTCTCAATGACGTAAAAATGTGCAAAGGCATAAAATTTAGAGAACCAAACAACTACAACTAAAAAACATTTATCTAGGAACGAATATATATATATGTTTGTTTTTTGGTTTCTAATTTATAGTCTTTATCTGAACAAAACCTTTTTGCTTAGGATTTTTGCCATAACAACAATTTTGAAATTGCAAACATAAAGATCATTCCCTCAAAATAATTCATGCAATGCGGTAGAAGATTTGCTACTTCCATCTGACTAGTAAAAATACTCATCAAATAACTTGATTATATATAATTTGATAGATGGCAAAAAGTATCAATTTATTTTCATTGTGGTTTTGTTTTTAAAGTTTGTATTACAGTTTTCTATACAAATCTTTAAAAATAGAACACAGAAAGATATTTTAAAATTAAACGTGAATCGGAAGTTTCTTCATACCAAATATGTCAATTACTCAACCAAATTTTTAGGGTGAACATATAGACCCCTTTCTATCAGACAGTCCTATTCAAAGCAGTAAGTTTTGGCACCTCCCTCCCCAACAGGAATGCAAACTGTGAGTCTGATTCACCACGTTGGACTGGCTCCTTCTACTTTCAAACTAGACCCAAACACCGTTTGTAACTACTAAACTCAATTATAATATATTATTATAATAAGATAAAACTGCTCATAATGGATAGGTAAATGGTTACACAATGAAAGACATTACAACGCTCAAAAACAAAATAATAAGTGGCGGCCCGAATCAGATGTGATTCTCAATAACCAACAATGTAACAAATCAAATGAAATGGCTTCACCTATCGTAGAGGCGGAGGTGGCGGTGGAGGCAGGTTCGATTTAGCAAACCCCACCCATGTAACAATGCCAACAGCCAGGATTACCCATCCAAGTATGTCATACTTCAGATCATTGTTCTTCTTTTTCTTTTGAGTCTGAAAATCAACCAAATAAATTAGGTGACATTCGAACACAATTTAAATATGAATAACATATAAAGTCTCTATATCCATATTAGCATATCTCCTCTATAATGTGATTTTTGTGGTGCCAACGAAACATGCCTATCGTCAAAAACACCAAAGTCGCCAAGTTCATCTATCGTCACAATAAAAAAAAAATGAATTTATGGCAGAAAATTGAACATTTAAAAACATTAATTTTGAACACAAAAACTAAATTATTCTATGGCAAGAACACTCCTTGAATGTGTTCATAATCAGAGAACAGTGCCCATATAAAAATAATACTTTAACTTATGTTACCAAGGGTAGGTGCAAAAACAATTCATTAACAACTAACAACATAATATGGGTGGAAAAAGATATTAACAGAACATTGTAAAACAGCATTTACTACTAAAAACCAATAGATAATGACATCAAGGCAAAGATATACAACAGACACTTTAAAATCTTATTACCTTTGTACCAGAGGAAGAAGAAGAAGGCCCAGCATTCCCTAATGACTGCTGCTGCTGACCTAATCCATGCTTATGAATTTCTACATGTAGCTCAGGAGCCTTAAGAAAAAGGTATTAGCTATTGAAATGGTCCAGTAACAAGTTTAAGAACAAATTAGTGATTTCTTTAATGTAAAAGATTATAAAGTAGCAAGAAAGAATGCATGAGAATGAAAAATTATGTACCCTCCTAAAAGACCAAACTACAGAAAACCAAAAGAAATAAATTGAAAGAAACAGCTCCAAGTAGTCAAAAATACAAAAAGGAACAAGAGAGAGAATCGACAGAGTGGGAACACAAGAATAAGTGTTCAGTTACTTAATAGTGAGGAAGATCAAAAGCTGCAAATGTGATACAAATCCCTCCACTTAAGAAAGAAAAAGTGCATTTTTTAAGAAGAAATAAGATTTTCAAGGTTGGGGTCTCTTCAATAGGAAGACCAATTGAACGTCCAATGGTTTTTCATCAGTTTTGCAAGGAAAAAACAAGGAGATAATAAACAGGGGATTTAGATACCAGCATGACAAATAAAAAATCTTAGTTTCCTCAACCTTGATAACAAAAAAAAAATTAAAAAGCATATGACGACAAAACCAAACAAATTACAAAAGTCATTTCTATATTACAGAGGTATTACAACTTCCAAACACAACAGATGACGAAATGCCATTAAAACAGCATGACAGTTGACAATATGATACAAAATCATTACATTATATAGAACATACCTTAGCAGCCACTTCCAATGATTTGCGGTAAAGTTCATTTGAAGGATCCTATATAAAACAAAGCCACTCTGTTATACATTATTTATACAAGTCATCAAGAAAAATACTTCCCACACTGTAATGATACATTCAATGATCCTGAATTGCAGCTGTACGTACCTCATCAACAGCTTGTTGAAAGTACACAGCTGCCTTGTCAAAATGAACTTTAGCCTCCTCCTGGTCTGGGATTAAAAATGCCTGTGAAGTGAGAGCATTTCCAAGGCACCAAAGAGCATCATGCTTGTTGGGATCCACAGAAAGAGCCTCCTCCAGCTTTGAAATAGCCTCTGCAAAATCAAGTTTTAAGTGAGAAATGCACAAAACACAAAGTAATGTTTAAAATCAAAAGTTAAAGCATAATCACCCAATTTGCAGTAGTCAAAATATGACGAGTCAATCAGTAAATTAGAACTATTAGATACAATATCCGACGACTCACATTCTAATCGGAGTAAATCAGACTCAAAATACAAACTCAAAATATGAACCGTTCAATTTTCATCAAACTGTTTCAATTTATAAACATCAGTGACTATGTTTCCAGATTCAACTAGATCCTGTCATGCTAAAATTGGGAAAATTGTGAAAATTGTCTATCTATGTCTCTCTTAGCCATTAAATAGGTGCAGCTGCAGCCATATCAAAATTCATTAATATTTACAGTGAAAGAGAGCCGATACAAATTTTACTTGATGAACATATTAAAATTTAATACGAGATTCATGAATTGGCTATCTCGTATTCATGAATTTCTAAGTTTTTGTTTTCTAACAAACTATAAAAACAAAACACAAGAAACTAGATCATAGTGAATACGCACCTTGGGTCATCTTCTTTGACTCAGGAAAATTTTGAAACTGAGACAACTCTAACAACGCTCCACCCCATCTTGTCAAATTCTGCAGAGATTCAAAAGCTTAAAAACCAAAAATTTCACACAAAATATCCAGCACAACAACTCAACTCTATGTACCACAAAAATTTCCAAAAATCAAATTATACACAAAATTTCCAACACAACAACTCCATATGTACCAAAAATTACACACAAAATTTGCATCATAACAACTCATCCATATATATGTACTAAAAAATTCCGACAAATTATTCACGATTTTCAACATAAAAATCAACAACAACAAAAATAGATTAATCTGAACAATAACCTAAATAAACTCAATCAACCAATCATGAATCGATTCATCAAATAGAAAATCTTAAAACTTTCATAGTTCCACAAAAAAAGAGAAAAAAAAATCAAGGAACATAAAAATAAAAAGAATAAAATTGGGGAAATTGGACACGAACATCAGCATCGAGAGGGTTCTTGATGTATTCAGCTTCAGAGGCTTTACGCGCATGCTCGAAGAACATAATGCGATCGAAATCGTTCGCTTGCAAATCCATAGCTTCACTGAGAAACACAATTTGTTTCCAATTTCTTTTTCTCTGTTTTTAGGGTTTTGGGTTTTTGAGTATAGAGTGAGAAAAGTAAATATCACCTTGTTTTTTTTCAAAACAAATTAAAGTTCATTTATTATTACACTTTTTATCTTCTATCTATACAAATAAAAATTAGAATATAAATAAATTATAATATAACATTACGCTTTTTTTAAACATTAACGAACAAAATTTAAACTTAATATATATTCGTTTTTTATTTATTTATACAATTAACTTAAATATTCCTTTACTTTAAAATCAACTAATAATTTTTTTAATTGTATTTTCAAAAATAATAAATTACATTATTGACAATTACAAAAAATAAATTTAACATGTAAAATAAAAGAAATTCCTAAAATCAAATTTTTTTGACGTTTTGCTACCTAAAAATAAATAGTGGTTATAATTCCGCTTGTGGAAAACTCTCTCAATAAGTATCATACCAATACAAAAGTATTTTGGAGCATGTGACTCCATGCTATTGAGCTTGTTCGCATTTCTCCTACTAGTTTAACTCGCGACATTATTAGCTCAATAACAATATATGTGATGTCCTCTCAAATGTAAGGATCATCTTCTAATAACAAACGCGGAACAAATAAATATACATATATAGTTGTTATAGCAAAAATATAAATAAATTATATACTTTATTTAACAGTTAAAATCACAAAGCACAAAAGATGCAAATCAACCAAAATGCACAAATCTTATTTATTAGACTATATGTCAACAAAGACAAATCAACCAAAATGCACAAATCCTTTTATTAGACTATATGCCAATACATGATTCCCAAATATCACCATCCTGGAGAGCAAAGAAACCCACCATTGGACAATGTCCCATCGTTGGACAAATACTATTCAGAGTTTCATGTCCAGTACCCCACAATTGATTATTTTTCTGAATCATGTTGCCTTTGAAATAAACTGTCATCACACACTCGTGACTAGGTTCAGGCCACCAATGCATGCATGAATGTCATCACTTTAGTTAGTAACAAAGTAGATCACTCAACCAGAGCATCCAAAATCATTCAACCTTGTTGTAAACCAACATGGTTTATACACAAAGTCATCACATTGAATAATCATCTGATACCAATCAAAATACACAAATTATTTAATCTCATAATATCATTTTTAAACATGTAATTCGTATACCACATATTTTGAAAATAACACATAAACAAATACATAACATCACAGTACATTTATATCACATATAATTCAAGTAGGAAAACGAATGAAGTGATGCCCTTACCGTTACCAAAAGTGTTTATAGAATTATGTGCCAAAAACTCTCCTTCAACTGGATTCACACATTCAAATAAGTAATAATTAATTTAATATTTAATTTTTCTTTCAACTGCTAACTCCTACTCAAAGAAAGTTTGAGTTTAGATTAAGATTTAGACAAATTCTTTTAAAACAATCACATTAATATTATTATTATTATTATTATTATTATTATTATAAATCAACACAACCTCCACACAAATATCTCGTAAAAATCATAACATTAATCTTCTAAAAGAAATAACTATAATAACAACTTTCAAAATGTTTATAGAAAAATGGTTATAATTAACATCAATAAGGTTTCTAAAAATTTCATTAACACTAAAACCATTACAAAATTATTAACCAAATAATTTGAATTTGTAGCCAATAACGATTTCAATTGATTAAAACATGATCTTATAACGATATGGGAATTTGTAGTCATCTATTTTCTTTTATGTTGAATTCTCACGATCTTGGAACATATCGCATTTAGCTGAGTTTGCATCAGTCTTGTCTTGTTGAATCTGTTGTCTTTCTGAAACCAAGAACATTCTTGGTTTTTGTTGATCTTTCTTCCTTTTTGCAGCTTGCTCCACCTTAAGATCAAACCTATCAGCTTTAGTTTGATGTGAATTTACATTAACAACCTTGGTTAAGGACTTGTATAGTTCAACCTCTTGAAACTTAAAATCTCTATTGATGATACATTTCCTACTTTCAGGACACCATATCCTATAATCTTTTATACCACTTGGATATCCAACAAAGTACCATTTCTTGGCTCGATGAACTAACCTTCCTTCATTTACATGATAATATGTTGCACACCCAAATATTTTAGATGATTGTAATTAGCGAGATGTTTAGTCCACATCTCTCGAGGAGCTTTGAGTTTAATTGTTGTTGAAGGACTCAAATTTATCAAATAGCAAGTTATATGGATAACTTCTCCCCAAAATTGTGCAAACATTCATGCATTGGACATGATGCATCTCATTCTTTTCAAGCAATGTTCTACTCATCATTTCAGCTAAGCTATTTTATTAAGGTGTGTGTCTTACAGTCCTATGCCTGTTCACTCCATTAGCTTTGCAAAAACTAGTGAATTCCTCACTGCAAGATTCCAGAAAATTGTTTGTCCTTAAAGTTTTAATTATTTTATCAGTTCTATTTTCATCCATAAATTTATAATATTTAAAGATTTTGAATGATTCACACTTACTTTTCAATAAGTAAATCCATACTTTTCTACTATAGTCATCAAGAAATGTAATGAAATACTTGTTACCTCCATGTGAAGCAATCTTGGCAAGGCCACATAGATCACTCTAAACATATTCTAGAATTCCTTTTGAGCAATGTTGTTTCCTTGTGGAGAACTTGATTTATGCTCCTTTCCATACACACAATGCTCATAAAATTCAAGATCACCAATCTTGTCACCTCCTAGCACGCATTGTCTGTCTAGAACCTGCATTCCTTTTAGACTTACATTCCCAGGCTTTGATGCCATAGGTTGGTTTTTCTTGTAACTTGGACTGCCATTGTTGTCATTAATGTCACTGCTTGACCATTGAGAAGGTAGATACCATGATCCCTTGTTCCCTTCATGATTACCAATTATCATTTTATCACTTTTAGAGTACCTTTCTCTACTTTGTACGAACAACCAACTTCTTCCAGCACTCCTATAGAAATTAAGTTCCTCTTAAACTCTGCAACATGTCTGACTTTGGAGAAAATCTTCATAGTTCATTTTCCAGTTTTAGCTTGATTGATCCAATTCCAACTACCTTGTGAGCTGATTTGTTCTCCGTAATCACCTTGCCTCCATCAAATTATTTGTAGTCAAGAAACCAATCTATATTTGAGGTTATGTGAAATGAACACCCTGAGTCAAGCACCCAATCATCATCCATGATTTCAATTGAACTTTCCATAAGAACTTTTGTACTTTCATATCCTTCAGAGGCTATAGATGCATTTTTATAATAATCATCACTATTTGATGTTTTCTTTCCTTTCAAGTTTGGGCGTTCTTTCTTGAAATGCGTTTCTTTCTTGCATATAAAAGATTTTATTTTTACTTGTCCTTTTTCTTTATTCTTGAACTTATTCTTCTATTTTTTATTCTTCTTCACTGTGTTGGCCTTGAGAAATAGTCCCTCACCACTGATCGGACTTCGTCTTTAATTCTTTTGAAATTAGTGCAGCTTGCATTTCTTCTAATGACAAAGAATCTCTACCATAAAGGAGTGTGTCACACAAATTTTCAAGAGAGCTTGGTAGTGAATTTATCAACAGTAAGGCATGATCCTCATCATCCAATTTTACATCAATATTTTCAAGATCTAAAATAATCTTATTAAACTCATCCATATGATCTTCAATTAATCTCCCAGATTGTATCTTGAAAGTATTTATCTTTTGTTTTAAGTATAAACGATTCACTAGTTATTTTTTCATGTATAAAGATTATAACTTAAGTCAAATACTTGTTACAGAGGTCTCTTTTGACACTTTCCTCATAGCCTTGTCTCCAAGACTCAAGATTAAAGCAGTATGAGCGTTATTCATGTATCCTTCTTCTTATTTTCGGTAAGTGTGGATGGCATGTCTGTCTCTCCTCAAGTGCTTCTGTCAAACCTTGATGAACCAACAACGATTTCATCTTGAGATGCCATAACCCAATATCATTATTCTTATCGAATTTTTCAAGTACATTCTTTGTTGATGTCATCTTTCCTTTGAATCAAATAAACTCATGCTCTAATACCAGTTGTTAAAACGAAGATCAATCAGTCAATAAACCAAAAATGTTCTTGGTTTCTATAAAACTAAGATTGATTGAATATAAAATGGAGATTGATGAGACTGTAAAACGGAGAACGTTCTTTATTTTCTGAGTAACAAATTTAAAGCTTTCAATGCCAAAATTAACACACAAAATGAGATGAAAGGATTACAATGTTTGTTAGATTATATGTTGCCAGTTTTTTTGCACTATGCAAAAAATGCAGCTTGCATTCTCTTTTGTCTACACTTTGTTTTTCCAGCCTTGTTTGCTTTGGCTTATATACATCTTGTTTACAATTTAGGAGTAACAAAAGTAGTTACAATTAATTAACTGGAAACTAACTATCCAAAATAGATTTCATCTTCAAAGTCTCCTAATTGAGTACCACATATTACAATTGTATATGAGTATTCAAATTGTGAATTGCAGAGGTTTTCTTTCTTAATTTTTCTATCACTATAGTTAATTAACATGTTGTTTTCAAGTTAAGCCCATTAAGACCCTAAATATTTACTCCCGAAATTAATGTAATTTTGTTTTTAACGTCTCTTTCCCAATTCATGTTTCTTTCTTTTCTATTATAATTGTTATTATTATAAACTTTTTTTTAAATACTTAGCAAAAAAAATTAGTCAAATTAAATAAATCATGTCATACATATATATACTTTTCAAAAATAATAATTGAATAAAAAGATTAATAATAACAACCACATTATAAATTATTAAATAAATAAAAATATATTTAAGTCATTAACAATAATAAAGAAAAATATGTGATTCTTACATTCAATCAGTGTAAAATAGTTTCGTCCTCGAAATTGACACTAATAGAGAAAAACGTTGGTCTTACATATGATATCTTCTATAATATTTGATTTGTGTTATAATCACTTGTAAAATTATTTACATGGTTATAATTTGTTAATCATATCAAATTATAATATCTTTAGTAATATTTAACTTGTATCATAAATACTTATAAAAATATTTACATAGTTATCATTTGTTAATTGAATAAAAACATTTACACCGATATTGAATACAAATTAACCACTAAAATTATTGTAAATTTCACGAAATTTTATACAATTATTTTAAAAAATTAGTTATTTAATCCATAAATATAATGAAAGAATTGTTTAAATAAAGGATAAAAAGTAATAAAAGAATTGTTAAAATAAAGGAAAAAAATCATACTAGCATTTATAATCATTTTATATAATAGTATGAGTGCAAATATAGCGTACCGACAATGTAATTTTGTAATCATTAAAGTTTAAATATTTATTATGTCATATCATATTATACGATTTATAAATTAACGATAATTATTTAACTAGTTGATGTTGTAGCATGTTATAATTAAATGATAAAATAAAATAATTTT
>JBBPBT010001302.1:4753048-4771808 GCA_037974875.1 Cicer bijugum | reverse complement strand
TCCGTTACTTATTTAATTATTTATTTTATTATTTGTTTATTTATTTATTCATTTATTTATTTACTTCTTAACGTATTCACTTATTTATTTATTTATTTATTTATTTATTTATTTATTTATTTACTTATTTATTTATTTACTTATTTATTTATTATTTCCTTATTCATTTACTTATTTATTTAATTTATTATTTTATTATTTATTCATTTACTTATTCGTTTATTTATTATTTATTTTATTTATTCATTTACTTATTTGATTATCTATTATTTATTTTGTTGTTTATTTATTTTGTTGTTTATTTATTTCCTTATTTATTCATTGTAATTAGTTTATTTGTATTTTGTGGTTGTGTGGTTTTAATTCCCTCGCGGACTATTAGAGACGACGATCGATAAAGAAACGACTCGTTAGCAGATCATATTCATTGGACGGAATCTTCAGTCGAGGTAAGGGGTGGGATGAGGTTCGATATTATGAGTATAAATAACGTGAGATGAACGAGAATGCTGAAATTCCCACATGTTCATTCGGGGCTTACTACGTACAGTTGAGCCCTATTGAGTAAATGATAATTAATTAATAAAATGTAAATGGTAATAGTGAGGACTAAAATATAATTTAGCAACCTATAGAATTGTCGTGAATTTATTTATGTCAAGATTGCATGATGTCTGACTTTATGGAATCTTATGTTGATTGTTAATGTACGAAGGATATGTACTTGAATGTTTTGTTACTTGATTGAATTTGTGATATTACTAGAATGTGCCACCTATTGAAATCATTATTATGTGATTGATGAAATTGGATTGAGTGTTGTGAGTAGTGTAACCCAAATATTGTGATTTTATTGTGATTGACTGATAAATATATATATATATATATATATATATATATATATATATATATATATATATAGTGATGAAATATTATGAAGTCAGATTGAAACTTATTGAGTTGTGATGATCGAGTAAGTCTGAGACCTGTGTTGTAGATTTTGGAGTTAGGATTATTTTGTCATCATATAGGGAGGGTTTGACAAACCTAGTGATTCGGGGAAGTACAACTGAATGAGCTTGATCGTGGAGGGCTACAGTCGAACTGTAAGGTAAGACTAATAGACCTTGGGGGTACACCTAGTGGGGAATTCCTAAGTGGATTAGTGGGTTATTCCCTAAGGCCGGGAACTACCGTGCAACACAAGAGTACCCCGACCGTCGCGTATATGTGTCTCGGTTGAGTTGAGGGGATCTATGAGGACTTGGCCATTCATGAATTGTCCGTCCACTCTTTTAGTGGCATAGTATCAGGCCTCCTAACCAAGTACTTCAGAGTAGAATGGTGCCAAATGATGAAGTGTAGAGTATAGGACATGCATAGCATTTCATTATGGTGATTATCCTATTGTGAATGAAGTTGATAAATCGTTGATATTATACAGTTGACTGTTTTCTTTGATTATGATAATTGATTGCTTGCGTGTTCCCCTCGTGTATTTATACTATTACATAATTTCGATAATCACCCCTCGTAGTTTGTGTTTGGCGTTTGCGACGGACGCAGACGAGTTGTAAGTTGCAGGTGACGCCCAATACCATCAGAGAGGCGGAAACCGTCATGTCTTGGAGACTCTATTTATATGCGTTGTATTGGTGTTATTTGAAGTATTTTTATTTGGGAATTCCCGCTCTGATAGTGACATCGGGTGGGGACTTTATTTACACTGAATTTAAAACATAAGTACATGTACTTTAAAAAGGATTTTGTTGTTTGATATCATGATTTCGATTTCAGTATGTTTGATGGAAATTTTAAATTTGTGTGACATGTTTATGATTATGTGATATTCTTTACCTTAAAAAAAAAATTAATTGGGGTTTAGGGTGTCACAAAGGAAGTCGATAGTTTGATAGAATTGTATTTCACATTTCTTAAATGAGATGATTTTTGTGAGTCGATATACCGATCAAATGAATCGTGTGGATCAATACATCAATTATTAACTAAATTATCACTTGTATATTTGTTGTGAACTCACACTCAAAAGATTGTGAGATTGTTGTGCAACTAATTTAAGTAAGAGATCTATCTCATTATTATTTAAAAATAATTTAGAAAGTAATGAACGTTTATTGAATTTGATGTTGAAAATCATGTAACATATACTTATACACAAAAATAAATTTTAAAATTCATTGTTACACTCTTAATCAATTATTGATTCTCTACCCATCATAACCTAAAATGTTCTTTGAATTTTGACATAATTTAGAGTTTTATCACCGATAAATTTTAGAGAACTACTCAACCTTATATGTTGCAGGATATAAAGATACATAGCCTCACATAAAAAAAATGTACAAACATAAGTATTCACATTAAAATAGTATTTTTTTTTTTGCAAAATACATATAATCGAATTGAGTAATTAATACAACATGCAAATTCACACATATTCATTTTCAACAAAGATAAACATTTATATTTAATTTTAAATTTCAAACATACTATTTTTGTTTTTGCCTATCAAAAGCCACATGTTTGGTAGCTTGGACCAAGATTAGTGTTGAAGATGACTTAACTATGTATAAGTATCCATTTGTAATCACATTTGTAATGATATGTTACAGCACATTGCTCAATGTAGTTATGCTGATGTGGCACGGTCAGTTAGAAAGTTATGGTAATGTGGCAAAGTTAGTTAGGAATTGTGATTTTATGGTTATCCTATAAATAACTAACCAACACTTGTACTCAAGTCAAGTTAAGAATCAATGAATGAAAAGGTTCAATGCTAAATGATATTTTATTTTAAAATAAACAAAAATGTAATTTGTTATTTCAAGAATTCAAACGGAAGATAAATAAAATATGATTAAAAATTATTTAAATTAAAATTAAAACTCATATTTTATTGAACGATTCGTCTTGGATTATAGCAACCAATATTTTGTTTTAGCAGGTTATTTATCTACTTCTTACATGATTTCATTGAGATATCTCAATTCCAAAAGAGCAACATGTTAACAATGAAAAGAGAAAGAAGAGAGACAACCACTTTAGGGTTTCATAATTAACATAGAATGAACCAAAACTTAAGTTAATAAAGTTACAATGAGTATATATACAAAAGAATATAAATGTCCAAAATACCTTTATTACTAATATACAATAATATTATCTAACATCTCTCCTCAAACTCATGATGCATTAACATGGAGCATCGAGAGTTTGTCAACTAAAAACGAAAAATGTTTAATGGCATGAATCTTTGTGAACAAATCAACAATCTATAAAGAAGAAGAGACAAATAGTAGAGTAATGGTTCTATGCGGAAGATGATGACGAGTAAGATGACAATCAATCTCAATGTGTTTGGTGCGTTCATGAAAGACCGAGTTGTAAGCAATTTGAATAGCACTCTTGTTATCGCAGTGCATCGGAGTTGGCTCAGAAAGAGAGATACCCATATCAAACAAAAGCCAACACAACTAAATTATTTCAGCGGTAGTGGATGGCATAGCACAATACTCAACTTCTGTAGATGAGCGATAGACAATGTCTTATTTCTTACTCTTCCAAGAAATAAGAGAGTCCCCAAAAAAGATACAAAACTCTGTGGTGGATTTATGATCTGTGGTGTCACCAGTCCAATCAGCATCAGAATAAGCTCGTAACTCTAATGAGGATGACGATGGAAAGAGAAGGCTCTGAAATTCAATTCCTCGAAGATAACGAAGAATCCGAATAACTGTTGTCCAATGTACTGTAGTGGGAGACAATAAATTGACTAACAACATGAACAATATAAGCAATGTCAGGTCTGGTAATCGTAAGATACACTAAGCTGCCAACCAAAGTACGATACAAAGTGGAATCTGGTAAATGAACACCATCCAATGGAGCATATTTCACATTCAACTCAAGAGAAGTATATGCTGCTCTAGTATCAGAAAGACGAGCCTGGTCAAGAATGTTGGCAATGTACTTGGATTGATAAAGAAGGAAGCCTCTAGGAGAGTGGGAAACTTCAATCCCCAAGAAATAGCGAAGAGTTCCCAAGTCCTTCATCTCAAACTGTTTGGCTAACTGCAATTTCAACTCATTGATTCCACTAACATCATCACCTGTAATAATCATATCATCAACATATAGAGAAAGTATAATTCGACCATAAGTCTTGGACCTTATAAACAATGCATAATCATGTTCACTAGAGCGAAAACCAAGAGAAGCGCTCACAATAAAGAATTTCTCAAACCAAGCTCGAGGAGCTTGTTTAAGACCATATAGAGCCTTTTTTAACTTACATATTTTCCATTGATTATGAGAAACTCCTTGCGGAAGGACCGTATAGACTTCTTCATGAAGCTCACCATTTAAAAAAACATTTTTGACATCCATTTGGGAAATATGTCATTGACGAACATATGCAACTGCAATAAGAGTACAAATAATGGTCATATTGGCTACAGGGGCAAAATTTTCTTCATAATCTATACCATATTGTTGAGAGAAACCCTTAGCAACAAGACGTGCTTTGTAGCGCCTCAACCGCCGATTTCACCGCTGTATACGCTGCAAATCCCAGCCTCAACGCCGCAACCTACGACGACGAAAACAATATAATCCTCATGCCGCCATCGCGTTTAAATCGATTCGCCGCCTCACGCGCCCATAAAAACGCGCCACGCGCGTTCACTGCAAAAATGCAGTCGAAGCTTTCTGTCGAGGTGTTAGCTACGAATGGATAAGTGTTGTCGATGGTTCCTGCTGAATTGACCAAGATGTGAACCGGCGAGTTGAAAGCACGTTTGGCGGAGTCGAAGAGGGAGGGAACTTGAGTCGGATAAGAGATGTCGGCGCGAACGACAATTGGGCGAGGGAGGATGGAGCCGGCGTTGATGTCAGCGGCGAGTGAGTCGGCTTGAGCAGAGTTGGAGGAAGAGTGATTGATGATGAGTCGAGCACCGAGGGAACTCAGGTGGATAGCGATTTCTCGACCGATTCTGCGAGATGAACCGATTACAATTGCAACTCGGTCTTGAAGAGAAAGTGAGTCAGTGGAATCGTTCGCGTTGTATTCGTCGTTAACTTCACCAAAACACACAAATGAGTAGTGTTTCTTGAAGGTTTCGATGAGAACAATGCAAAAACAATATCATTTTTTCAAGATGATGAATGTGCTGGCAAAAATTTAATAAAAATAGTCGTGACAATGGTGGAAACTCCTTTTTTGAAGTGCAACAGTTGGCGATTTCAAGCATAGGTAAAGAAATATTGTGTTTCGTAGAGTCTAAATATGGTCTTGGTTTTCGTTGGTGATAGTTGTGATGGTCGGAATCTTAATCGTAAAGTGGAGGTGTGATTTTTGACAAAGAGGAATAGGGCATTTCAACTTGTGATTCAAGTTGGGAATGAAAAAATAGATCAAAACGATCACAAATGTGGTCTCGACTTTGCACTAAACCCACTATAATGGTCAAGGTCGAAGAGAGAAGATGGAGAGAAAATAGGAATGGAGGCGAAGGCATATACTACGAAGAAGAAGACGGGTTCGGTCTTCCATTTTTCCTTTTTGTTATGGGCTTAACTCATAAAACATATTTTACTCCTTTATTTTATTTTATTTTATTTTATTTTATTTAATAAAATCAATAATTAGCAAAACTAATTTCTTTAATATTTTTTTATACCATTCAATTACTAAAATATAACTAATATTTCAAAACTAATATTTTATAAAATAAAGTAATTAAAATAATTAATCTTTTAAAATACATTAATAACTAAAACTCTAACATGAAAAATAATAACTACAATTACTATTGCGCTATTTTACAAAATAATTACATAAAAATACTACTATTTTTATAGAAATCAAAATGATAAAATAAATAAATATAACATCAACAATTTATATTAATTACTAAATCACAATAAATATGCATAAAACAATCATGACATAGGAAATATATTAAAATAAAGAAAATCAAATGCAATGTTACTAACGCCTCAAGATGATTATTTACCATATAAATAACTAAATATATAAACTAGTTAGAAATAATTAAAATATAACTATGTGCACACTTAGCATCATTCAAACGCACATAAAAAATATCACGTTTATTACGTACACGCATATATACGTCAAATCACATAAAATATTAATATTTAAAATATTACACTAAAATACTATTATTTTTTAATAAAATATAAAATCACGTTTTTAGTCTAATATGTACAAGATTAGTATCTCATAGAAAGCCCATCTACTAAAAAATATTAATCCCAAAAATTAATCAACATATATTCTAAAATAATTTTAATACTAAATTAATTATTTTAAATTCTATTTCATTAATAAAATAACTTATTATAAGATTTAGGGTGTTACAAGTCGAGCAGCATCCTCACCTCTTAAATGTCAAAACAGAAATCACGTGTCCATAGATAGGGGTGGAAATAGGTCATGCCAAGGCTTGAGTCTGACCTACGGTAATATTTTTGGCCAAAGTCTGGCATACGACCTATGATAGACCTTTTTTTCGGCATGGTCTGAAAGTTTATCTAAAAGTTTTATTAATATTAAAATATTAAAATGTTATATTTTACATATTTATATATATTAAACAAAAAATAATTATTCTAACAAAATAATTTTAAAAAATCTGAAACAAACACCTTTTAAATTCTTAAAAATGATTTTTTGTTTCAAAGAATAGATTTTTTCCTGAAACAAATGCACCAATTATTACCTCTCAAATAAATATGGAACGACTACTGAGTGATTGCCTAATAGAACATCTACCCAATATGGAACGACTACTGAGTAATTGCCTAATTGATAGGCTTTAAAATATGAAATAATATTATTAATAAATAATAAAAAAATAACATTAATAAATAATAAAATATATATAGACTGGTCTGTCATGTCTAATAGCCTTTTTTATAAGTCTAAGTCTAGTCTATTGAGTTTTGTGCAATGCACCCTCTCACCTGTACCTCCCCCCCTCCATCTTCAAGGAAAATACCAGATTTTACCCTAATATTATTAGTAAAAACTCTCAAAAAAATTATCTTCTCTTTTTTTCAGCCATTTTCTTAAAAAGTTTGAATTGTTCGTATCACATATTTACAAACATTTGAATCTTTGAAACCTTTCAAATCCAAAACTAAGAAAAACTTCGAAACATTAATTTTCCAAATCTTCGAAAGTTTTCACGAACATGCAACCTTCGAAGTTCATTTTTTTCTAAAATTTGAAACTTTCGAAAGTTTCCATGAACATGAAATTCTCGAAATGATGAAACCTTCAAAACTTTCTAAATATCTAAAAGTTTCGAAATGTAAAACCCAGTAACATGAAGTTTTTCAGTTTCGAAACTTTGGTAATCATGGAAAGTTCCAAAATTGTTTCGGAAATTGGGTCTTGAAACTTCCTAAACAAACTTCGAAAGTTTGTGAACAATACGAAAGTTCTGAAATGCATTTTTATTAGTAATAAATTAACAATAATAAATTTCATATCTATTTTCGGAAGTTTCAAAGTTTTGATGTTTTCTGGAAAATCACACTTCGAAACTTTCAAAATTTATCAAAAGTTTCGAAAGTCTCTGAGCATCCTAGAAATAGCATTTTGGAACTTTGACATTTATCGAAAGTTTTGAAATTGGTTAAATTTTCTGAAAAATTAAATTTTAAAAGTTTCAAATTTAACAAAATTTTCGAAAATATAAAAAAAAACTAACTTTTTATTATGAATTTATTATGAATTTTGTTTGTAGGATGATAATCACTAGGAATTTTTAATACTAAATATATGAATTAGTTGTAATTACATTCGACAAAATATTTTACATATTCTCAAATGTGTGTTTGTCAACTCATATAATAATTACTCAAATAAACTCACTTGAAAAAATACTCTACAAACAAAATGAATAAATTATATTATTTTTGAAATTTTAAAATCTTATTCACAATATTGCTAATAGGTTAAAGTCTATATATATATATTATATTATTTTTGAAATTTTAAAATTTTATTCACAATACTACTAATATATTAAAGTTTATATATTTCGTGCAACGCGTGGGTTATATGTCTCTATGCAAGTACAACTAATGCTAGCTGCATAAGGGTGTAGCAAGTTTGAATTTAGGATATTCTCTTTTTCAAATAAATTTAAAGGTAAATGATAGTAAATTAGTAATTAAATTAATTTTTTAAATAAATTTAAAAGTAAATATTAGTAAATAAAATATTATGTTAACTTTTTTAAATGTATTTTTATAATTTATTTGAGGTATTTTAACTCATCAATCAAACTATCTATGTGAAACTTCCTTTTTTAATATTTAATGTGTGTGTATTTTAATGGTTCACTCTTTATGAATTTTTGTGCCTATCTACTTTACATGTAAATTGGAAATACTTTATGTTCATTAATTTTGTAGCTTTATTTTTTTGGGGAGTAAATGTGTATTAAAATTTCTAGGACTTTATAAAGATTGTTGCTTTCATTATTATTGTTTTGTTTTTTACCCAAATGATAATTTTGGTCCTATGCAATGTAAGTGTTAATGTATTCTTTACTAAATTTTGATTTTGATTATTTTAGGCAAACAAATTAATTATTCAGGATGTAGATTTTGGAATGGAGTGGTTGTCAGTGTTTGTTGAAGAGTATTTTTCAAGCAAACCAAGTTGTATCTTAGCACCTTCATGTGTTCAAATCCAAACCACAACAAGTACCAACACAAAACCTTCAAACACATTGAAAAAACAAAATCACTCTTACTTGAAACAATTTGTTGTTCCTCGAAAAGCAAGAAGCCAGAGGAAAAGACTTTCACACTCTTCAAGTGATGGTTTGAGTTTAGACCTTCCTCTATTAAAACAAGCTTATTGGTTAACTGATAGTGAACTCAATGTTTCTAAAAAGAAAGATGAGCAAAAAGTACTACACAAAGTTGAAAATTTTGAGGGACCCAAATTCTCGATAGTCAGAGATACTCGTATTCGTAATTGTAGGGAATCTAATTTTAAATTTGATAGAGTCAAATTCCCTGCCGTTAGAGATTCATGCATCAATAATTGCAGGAAATCCTATTTTAAATTTAAGGGTTGCAGACTTTCTGTAGTTAGAAATGTCTCTAACAACAGAGAGTCTAAATTCAAATTTGAAAAATAGAGTTTTGAGGATTCTTTTGAGCTTGATAGTGAGGAAAATCCAAATCCAAATACAAGAAGGTGCAATCATTGTTTGTCTCAAAAGACCCCACAATGGAAGGCAAGACCAATGGGAACAAAGACACTATGCAATGCATATGGAGTAAGGTACAAATCTGGTAGGTTGTTGCCATAGTAAAGGCCAGCAAAGAGTTCTACTTTTGTTAGCTACTTGCATTCAAATTCCCAGAAAAAGGTTATGGATAGATAATGGAATCTATTCCTCTTTGAGTAGTACTTAATTAGTGATTAGTAATCTATGTGTTTTGTATTGTGGATCGAATTGGTAATTAAGGAACAAAATATGAGGAAATAGAATAGTAGTGAAGTGATTAATTACTATATGCTTTGCAAAATATGTTTTCATATGCACGAACATGTTTGGATTAGAGTTCCTAAACAATTTTTTTTTAAAAAAAAAGGCACGAATAATATAGTATTTTAATTAATTAATGTCAAATACAGATCCCACATGATGAACCATCGATATGGTAATCCTAATACATGTGGAGACTATAAATTGTAGATCACATCATTACAAGTCAAATGCATAAATTTTTGGCCCTCGATAAGTTTATTTTTTTGTTCTTAAAACATTAGTTCCTAAGAGAAAAGGATCATGATAATACATAGTTCGATTAAGAGGTAAATAAAATATAATCAAAAATTGTTTCGTCAAAATTTGAACTCATATTTTCTTAAACAATTTGTTAATAACTAAAGCTCATTAACTGCTTGAAGAAAAGAGGGTAAATGTAAAATCAAATGTTCATATTGCATCAAGATTGGACATTTGGAATTTTCATGCTATTTTAAAAAAATAGTTGAGAAAACTAAGAACAAAAAAATCCTCAGATTGTTTGCACTATGTTGATAGAGTTTATATAATATAGATAATTTGATAAAGCTATATAATCTCAGGATTGCTTGCTTGCACTATTACTGAAATATTTCGTTAATGTTGTTTAAGGTTGCTGTATTTGCTGGTGGTGTTGATAAGCTTAAGGTCTACTCCCCCACTCATGTAAAGTTTAAAATGGGGTTTTGTGTCAGCGTAGCAGGTATATGTGTGCCGTTTTCTCCTTTTTAACTTTGTTTCAAATGTCCTATGTCAAATGCTATTGAATTACTTTTAATTAATATTGTCAATGGTTCTGTCAATTTAAAGTCATGGTTATGAGTATTCTTTATTTTCTAACTCTAATATTCATATGCTTGTAGGCTTATGGTTTTGAAAATCAGTTCAAAGTTTGAACTTCGTCGATTTTGCCGAACAACTGGTGCTGTCGCTATGGTTAGTGTTGTGCTTCTTCGGCTACATAGAGACTTTTAAACTTTTATCTAATCTATTGTATGATTATCTAACAGCTGAAACTTAGCCAACCAAATCCAGATGATCTTGGGTATGCTGATTCTGTTTCAGTCTTTTCCATGGTTTCTTTAAATTTTTTTTTTTATGTATTGGCATATGATTTTCCCTTCTGTATGATATGATATGTAGGTGACCATTGTGAAAAATGAAGTTGATGGAAATTCAGTGTCCACTGTTGTTTTACGAGGAAGTACCCAATGTATCCTAGATGATCTTGAAAGAGCAGTTGATGATGGAGTGAACACTTACAAGGTAATTTCAAATGTCTTCTGTAACAAGTGAATATATGTGCTTCATAGTAATCTTTTCCTTATTGGTAGTGTTGTGTTCGCTAAATAGCCTTGTTATCATGTACAAATTTGAATACAATAATTCAGAGCTCAATAATTCAGAGCTCGTCATTGAGGCTTTTTAATCTATCTATTTTTCTTTACATTGATTTATTTATGGAGATTGTGTTGTGATATTTTCAGATTATTATTTCAAAACTGTCTGGTTGCCCAAGGAGAGACCAACCTGCTCCCGGAATGGATGAAGACTAACTAACTGATTGTTAAAAACTTATCACTTGCATAAGAAATTTTTGAATTAAAGGATCAATGGTTTGTAAATTTAATTTTATTCTTCTTTTTGAGTGGTATTTCCACTATCATTGCCTTGGCTTTTTGGATTTTTTTTTCTATATATACACCGTTGTTATTTGGGAATTTTGTAGTGTGTAGTAGACTACTAGATTTTGAATATATAAACAAACAAAATCAGGCTTCATTAGTGCCAAAAGATTAGTTCTAATTTTTAATATTTGTCAATAAATTTTATTTGAGTTATATCTTTTCTTATTGAACTACTTTTCTTTGTTAAAAAAAATAGTTTTTATGAGTATTTTTCTCATCCGATGTTTTGAAATAGAAATTAGTACAAAAAATTAACAATAGAAATGCGTTAATTATTTATTATATACAATAACTTAATGGTAGTTTAGATTTTTTATTTTTAAAAATTGATCATTTTTTTATAATTTTAAATTAAAATTGATTTTTTTTATTAATATCTCTTTAACTTAATTTTATTTTAGTTTTTGATTTTCTTTTTATTTGAATTGAAAATTTATAAAATATAAATCACACATATAAAGTTTTATATAATTCTTTGATTTTGTATTATTGAGATGTATTAAAATTAATATTTTATACAGTTTTATCAAACTCGTTTAATTTTCATAACTCTTAGCAACATATAAAATAATTTTATACATATAAAGTTTAATTTTCGTAACTCTCTGCAACATATAAAATAATTTGATATAAATTTTATTTGTGCATCATCTAAATGATAATATTAAAAATAAAGTACAATTTAAATATATAAAAAGGACTGAGACATTTGGGGAGGTTTTGTAAAAAGCCGTTCAGAATTTTTAAATTTGTACTTAATAATTATGTTTGGTAATGATTAATAGTATTGCAATAAAATTTAAAATTGATAATTTTTTTCTAAAAAAGAATTTATTTTGCAAAATAAACTAAAACAAACAAAATTTTGCTGTTCTTGAAAACAAGAAAATGCACTAATTGTTTGTCTCAAGTTCCCACAATGGAGGGCATGACTAATGAGAACAACGACACTATGCAATGCATGTGAAGTAAGATACAAATCTTGTAAGTTGTTGTCCAATATAGGCCAGCAAAGAGTTCTACTCTTGTTAGTTACTTGCATTCAAATTCCCACAAAAAGGTTATGGATAGATAATGGAATCTATTTCTCTTTGAGTAGTACTTAATTAGTGATTAGTAATCTATGTGTTTTGTATTGTGGATCAAATTGGTAAATAAGGGACAAAATATGAGGAAATAGAATAGTAGTGAAGTGATTAATTACTATATGCTTTGCAAAATATGTTTTCATGCATGAACATGTTCGGATTAGAGTTCTTAAACAATTATTTTTTTTTTAAAAAAGACACAAATAATATAGTATTTTGATTAATTAATGTCAACTTGATTTTGCACTTGTTGATAATACATATTAAATGCATAAGAAACATTTCCATTAGCATCCAAATTGTTGCAAGAAGAACCATATCCAAGGGGGGTGCAATCAGCATCAGGGCATGCATAATCAATATTTTCAGCAAGCTTGGTTAAATTATGAGAATTTGGATTAAAAACGCACCACTTTGGATCAAGATAATACACATTTTTTGCACCAATTAATAATTTATTTTGACTTTGACAAGAAATATGCATTGGAAACTTTGGTTTACCATCAAAACTAAAAATTCCCCAATGTATATCAAAATTTCCAGGAGCAATTGCTTTTGCATCTTCATCAATTAATCCAAATAAATAAATTTCAATGTAACCAGGCCTTTTAGGTGTACCTTTATTTGATGCAATTTTTTGATTCTCTTTTTCTTTCACATGCTAATGGACTATAATGTTGATAACAAAGAAAAAAAATAGAATTTACTCCAAAAGAAATTATACATAAAAAAAAGAAAGAATGAATTAAAAAATAAAAATTACATAACCATTAGATTTTTAATTTTTATCTTGAAAATAATCAATATTTTGGTCTATATATATGTTTGATGAAGTAATGAAAGATGATAGTGTGAAACCATTACTAGCTTTATGAGTATGGCTTCTACACAAGAAACTTTGCCACACAAGTCAAGAAAATCCCTTCCCAAAGCTTTTTGGTTAATTTGGTGTTTAGTTGTTATCATAAACTCATCAGCCCTTGTTATTTTATATTTGAAAAAACCAATATCCTTCTTCCACCTCTCCTCTGCTGCCCATTTGTGTCAACTTGCAATTGATACAAAATCATGCTTAACTCATGTCTTAGAAGTATCTCAACATCAAACCTTGCCAAACACAAAAGACCACAAATTCAATACCTTAATATCCTTGTTAACCAAGTCAACCACACACATTAAAAAAACCATGGACAAAGCCAATGTTATCAAACGCGGAGTTAAGAGTCCTAAAGAGGAACTTGCTTTGAATGACTGTGAGCAACTAATGGACTTGTCAATGGATAGAGTTTGGAACTCAGTATTGACACTAACTAACAATAACGTTGATTCAAAGCAAAATGCACACACATGGCTAAGTACTGTGTTTACTAACCATGTAACTTGCTTGGATGGATTAGAAGGTTCATCCCTGGTTGTTATGGAAAGTGATCTTCATGACTTGATATCAAGAGCTAGAAGCTCTCTCGCCGTGCTTGTCGCGGTTTTTCCTTCAAAAGATAGTGATGGATTCGTTGAGGAGAAGTTGAATGGAGACTTTCCTTCTTGGGTAACAAGTAAGGATCGGAAGCTTTTGGAATCTTCAATTGGAGACATAAAGGCAAATGTTGTGGTGGCTGAAGATGGAAGTGGCAAATTTAAGACTGTGGCTGAAGCTGTTGCATCTGCACCAGATAATGGTAATACAAGGTATGTTATCTATGTGAAAAAAGGAATCTACAAAGAGAATGTAGAAATTGGAAAGGCAAAGAAGAATGTCATGCTTGTAGGTGATGGTATGGACGTAACAACAATCACAGGCAGCTTGAATTTCATTGATGGAGCAACCATTTACAGCAGTGCAACTGTCGGTATGTATTTTGAATCAGATATATCAAATTTTATTCACTTAATTTTCTCTTATATTTAAAAATAAAGAAACAGTAATAACATATTCATATATAATTTTGTTTTGCAGGTGTTGATGGGGATGAGTTTATAGCTCAGGACATTGGGTTCAAAAATACAGCAGGCCCAGAGAAACACCAGACAGTTGCTCTTCGAGTCAGCGCAGATCAATCCGTCATCAACCGATGTCGAATTGACGCGTTTCAAGACACTCTCTATGCACACAACGGCAAACAATTTTACCGTGATTCCTACATTACCGGTACAGTTGACTTTATCTGCGGGGAAGCATCTGTTGTGTTTCAGAAGTGTAAGCTAGTGGCCCGAAATCCCATGAGCAACCAAAAAAACATGGTCACAGCCCAAGGTAGACATGATCCAAACCATAAGTATGCAATTTCAATTCAACAATGTGACATAATACCAAGCTCGGACCTCAAACCCGTGGTGGGATCGATCAAAACATACCTAGGCCGTCCGTGGAAGAAATATTCAACGACTGTTGTTCTACAATCCTCGATAGACAGCCACATCGACCCAGCTGGATGGGCCGAGTGGAACGAGACGACTAAGGACTTTCTACAAACATTGTACTTTGGGGAATACTTGAACAATGGACCAGGTGCTGATACCAGTAGGAGAGTGAATTGGCCTGGTTATCATGTCATCACAAGTGCAACAGAGGCTAGTAAGTTTACTGTAAAACAACTCATCGAAGGTAATGTTTGGTTGAAGAACACAGGAGTGGATTTTATTGAAGGCCTGTAGATATGAGATAAGACATATGACGCACTAGGTAGCAGAAAAATTTCATGAGGGTGTATTCTTGGGGCTTTGTACACTTCCACCCTAATAGCTTGACTCTGTAGTACATGTCCAAAATGTTGCATAGCACTAACCTGTTGATAGTAGACTTACATAAAGGATTGTAATTCCAAGATATCTCCCCTTTATTTTAAAACTTGGTGCATTAACATGTCTACCAACAAGACTAGACAGATTGTCAGTGTCCAGCAGCTCAATTATGGCATCTTCAACATGTATATGAAGATTCATGTAAACAAACTGCATCATAATTTCCCAATCATTAATTAACAAGTTGAAATAGAAAAAATTCACTATGACATGTCTCTATGTCTTGTTGATCATATCCGAGCCGAGACAGTAAAGATTATGTCCCACAAGATCAGGGTAAAACATGCCAAACACAAGAAACTGGCTGTAGCTTATTAAATTAAATTAAATAGGTAAAACAATTCAAACCTAGGAAGCATGAAAATTGCTTCCTTCCTGTAAAGATCAGGATAGTACATCATGTTGTTGAAATTCTAGATTGGATATACTTGAATATGAATGAGAAAGAGATATAATCTAAATAAGAATGAAATTCTATCATAATCCCAATGGATACTAACAAATAGTATTATAATAAATACCAATATCCCAACACTCTCCCTCAAGGCGGAGCATATATATCACATGCATCCATCTTATCAGATATGTAAGTTATTCGAAGATTCCTTAGAGATTAGTAAAGATATCGGAAAGTTGATCCTTAGAATTGACAAAGGAAAGTTCTGGTGACTCTAGAGAGAATATTTTCCCTGATGAAATGATAATTATTTTGCTTGTCTATGTTTTCTATCTCTCTATACAGTTGAATCTATCAGAAAATGTCCCTTTCTTATAAAATAGTCAAAGGGGATTTATGCAGAACTCAATGAAGGTATCCATAAATACAGGCAGCTGCATAAATCCTTATTCTAACAAATGTTCATCTCTTCCACACATTAAAAGACCCATTCTCTTCCACACCCAAGTTTTTTGTATTTACTCTCCTAGGTAGATTGCGAGACAGATTTAGTTGTAACAAATTGCCAACCAAGAAGTAAAAATTCATTATATAGCATTTAGCATTTAGCAAAGTTGGTTTTCTCTGCCTGTTATTTAGTGAAATCATTATGTGCTGCATATATGCCCATCACATAAAATCTCATGCTTGAGCCATTTTTAACCAAAATACAAGAATAGAAAAGACATACCATTAGGAAAATACGTGATTGGAAATTTATCATTCTAATAGAGAAAGGATCATAACAATGAAAATATATTTGCAAAATACTCTTATCATCCAAATATTGAGAGGTATGGACATTAAAGTCAAGCATTATTATTCAAGTAATTAAAAAGTGATGGAAAATGGAGCTTACGAGTGCAGATGCTCTTAATGGAGGAGTTAGCCACGTGTCATATAAAGTCAGGTCAGCTATTCCTAGTCCTTTAGGGGACAAAATCAGTTGTTGACATTCTAGGCCTGTAGGTGGTTGAATAACTTCCACCACTTGAGAATCATTTGCAACAGCTTCCAAGAAACAGCTCCCCCCAGTAATTGACAAATTTACATGAAGGCAGACATACAATATAGTAAAAATAAGAACTTTGAATATTAATGATATTAACTGGATACTATGACTTGATACAAAAGACTAAACACTAACTCCTATTATAGGTGTTAGAATATAAGATAATACTGTATCTCAGAAAATCTTTCAACCAAGGGTTACCTTAGCATTAGGATTGAAATATATCAAGCTGAACTCCGGATCAACTCTTAACATAGAAACAAGCTGCATTGTCACACCAATACTACAATAAGACAACTCCTGAAGACAACAAACAATAATAAGAACATAACTGCTCTAAAATCCCATCATAAAGAACTGCAGAGAGAAGATACAGAAGTTAACAGTGAAACTTATAAACTATTCATTTTTAATCACATAATAGAATCAGTTTCACAATCTGAAATACTAATTTCAACAGGTAGTACCTGTAAACGAATTGTTGGGGAGTTTTACAGTTAGAGGAAACTGGTGAAATGTATCATCTCCCAAGCCATCAAGAAAGCCAGTAACAGTAGCACGAACAAAGCACTGAGAGGCAGAGCATTGAAGATCACGTTAGCTATCCATACACTAGAACAAGATATGTAAAATAGCGTTAATTCAGCCTTTACCAATCCGGATTCATTTTGCAAGACCAAAAACCTCTCCCAATTGTTCGACTTCACAATATCAAATGCATAATCCCTCACAGCTGCTAAGTTCCCACTTCAAACTCAGAGATGACGAATTTGCAAAAGCTTCTCCAGAAGCACTAATACCAGCTGCAGATATTCTCCGTGAACTACGCTCAGCTTGAGCGGCCGTTCTAATAATTTCATAGTCATTTGCTGGAAAGAACAATTTAATCAAGAAACAGAAATCTAAAAAACTCTGTTGTCAAAGATTAAAACATTGTGTGAAATGCTTACCTGGCTCATCAGCTATAAGTACAATAGAAGACGGAATGCTACATATCACTGGTAGACAAGCTTCAGCTACGGAAGGCAGAGGATGATCATCCCCAACCAAATTCCCACGTCTGAAAAGCAGTTTCTGAGTCATGTTCCAACTCCTATCTCATCTTAAAAATGCTAGAGATGACTAAAAGAGAGTGAATGAAAATGAAGGGAATTGAGAGAAAATAGAGAGGGAGGGGGGGTATTGAGATGCCTGAGCAGATAGATTTTCTATTCTCTACCATCTTCATATAGCTACCAGTTTTTATATAACTGTTTACAGTTGATTACACAGAGCATAATAGATTTATGTTACAAGCTACTAAAGATTTTGGTTGCGACCACAACTAACTAAACACATTAAGTGACTAATGCTGCATAAGAGCACTACATTAACACTAGGAAATCCACTCATATTGAAGGCTTGTTGATATGAGATAAGACACAAGAATATTGAAGATGGAGACTGTTTAAGATAAGACATCTCAAAACTATAACAACTGTTATAGTAGTGCTTAATCTTTATATGGCGTAGTTAATTGAGTGGTCTATTAATATTTACTTACAATAACTAGTTCTTTCCCATTTTGTTGCTTTTTTAAACATTCTTTCTTTTGATGCATTTTTCTCATTTTTAAACATTTCATACTAATGGATTATATCTTCACAAATCAAAAATCAGAAATTTAATTATTGTTAAGACAAACTTCATACAAACTTTTAGATGATTGTGCACATTCACTTGCTAGTAGTTGTGGTGTTCATATCCAAACCAATTAAAATAAAAACTACATATTAATATTAAAAAATTTAACAACTGCACAAAATTAAATATTATAAAATATATTTGAATTTTTTTTTTGTCAACATCTTTAGAATCCAATTTAATTTTAAATTTACTTTTAAAAATTTAACCAAATTGTATATATAAATTTTAATTGTTATTTATTTATCTAATGGGCTATAATGTTGCTGACGAAGAAAAAAATAGAATTTAATTAGAGTTCTAAGAAAATTAAAACTTTGAGCAAGACGACACAATATGTGATGGTAGAAAATATTGAAAATTCAACTTTGAGAGCAAGTGATTGAAGGTTCATTTAAATTCAGTTATGTACAATTCTTTTTTTTTTTTTTATTGTTTCACTTTCTTTGAAC
>JBBPBT010001302.1:4725365-4736301 GCA_037974875.1 Cicer bijugum | reverse complement strand
AATTTTCTTTGAAAATTTTTGAGTTTCTGAAAAAATTTGTCAAAAGAATTTTGAAAAAAAATTTCGAAAATTTTTTACAAATATATTTCTCAAAAAAAAAAAAGTAGATATTTTTTTGTTGCAAGAATTTCAAAATGTTTTTTTTAAAAAACTATTTCTAAATCGATTTTAACTAAAAACTTGCTTAAAATATTAAACGGATTTATATTTATAAACTAGTTTTAAACTCGTTCAGTTTGAACATAAACACCCCAACATTATCAAAAAAGAAAAATGAAAAACTAGGGTTAATATTCTAATTCAAAAAAAAATTATCAAAATAAGAATAATTTGAGCAACTTGTTTGACAACACCAAGATATTTTGAAAGTTTAGAGGGGTCTGGAAATGGTGGGGTACCCAGTGAATCGCCAAAAATACAATCATCTCACCATTACCATAGTATATGAGACAAATGTGTGCATTTCGATTAGGGTGGTATTCTATAGTTACGATTCTACTATATATGTCTTTTTGATTTCGTCGAAAATCAATTTTACGGTATAGACGCTTATGACCTCCCCCTCTATGTCTTGCGGTAATGATTTCTCTGGCATTACGACCTTTACTACAATGATGCTGTCCATAAATCAAACATCGGTCATGATAGTATTTGCACGCATATTCACACCATTGTAATCTCCACTTTTTAAGAGTTGTTGGGCTTTGGAAACCTCACTAAGCGCTCCTTGGTTTGCTCCAAAATTCGACAAACAATTAGAAAATTTTCCTTTGTACCCACACTCTTATACCTTTACCCCCAAAATAAGAGCGAATTGACTATTTTGCCCTCGTATAAATAATAAAATATGCAAAAAAAATTCACTTCACACTTTGACATTTCCGGAACAGAGAGTAAGTTTTTTTTTTCAAAATTTCCGAAAAAGTTGAAAAATAAGTTTTCCGGTACAGAGCTGTACTCCGGAAATCTTGGATGAAGTTTTCCGGCACAGAAAGTTTTACCGGAAATCTTTGATGAAATCAACAAAGTAAATTAACAGTCTGTGGAAACACAATGCCAACTTCATTCATTAACGCAAGATCTCTATCTATCACAATTACTTGAGGGAATTTTTTTGTGCAACAAACAATTCTTTTAGTCTTTCTAATGCCCAACAAAAGTTTTCTTCCCGCTCACATTCCAAATAAGCAAATCCAACTACAAATGTCTTCTTTGTTGATGTCATACCAACAATTTCAAGTAATGGCATTCTGTATTTATTGGTTTTGTAGGTACTGTCCATAATCAACACAATCGGAAACAAATTCAACAATTTCACTGAATCTGAATGCGCCCAGAAAATATCTCTCATAACATCGGAGTTTTTATGCATTCTATTCCAGCACACATATTTTGAATCTTCAATTAACTTGAATAAATGTTGTATCTCTGTTCTATTACATCTCACGTGCAATCGAATCATACTTCTCTATTTATATATTTGTGAGATCTTAGTAGCATTATTCTTATCTCGGTCTTACAATGAAAGTAATATATGTCTCGGTGCAACATTATATTTTGTTAATTCACGAACATGATTTCTTTCTTCTTCATCTAAGCGTCCAACATATGCATGCCCCTGCAAAGTATCAGGTAATTCATGGTTGTGAATTCCACAAATTACTTTAACTATCCATCCTGAACCATCTTTTAATGGTTTTGATCTAAGCTTGAAAGGACAATCACATTTTTTTGTTGAACTTCAAATAGAACTAGCAACACACTTGTATTTTCCCCCTTTGTCACAACCTAATATTAATTTATTTCTCCGTCCTTTCTCACCCGTCTCTATATCTGATCTTCTGATAATAACAATAACTTTATTTTTTATACCAATTTCTTTTGCCTATTTCACAACAGTATCCCTTGAATCAAATATCTGAAATAAAATAATTATAATTATTCACAAACATTTATTTTTTATAATATTAATATTAAATATATTTATTCATACCTAATCTGTGTCAAAAATATTTGTAGTATCGACGCATGTTTTGTCCATTAATAGTAGTGGATTATCCATACCTGTTAACATTTAAAAAAAATTTAAAAAATTTAAAAAACTAAAAAAAAAGGTCTGTACCGGAAAACTTATGTATATAAGTTTTCCGAAAACCTCTTATGTACCAGAATACTTTAGGATTAACTTTTCCGGTACAGAACATTTCTCTTCTGTACCGGAAAACTTGTTTTTAACATTTCTAGAAATTTTGTCTGTATCGGAAATCTTTGTCCAAGTACTCTGGTAGTTACTGAAAAATTTGAGCCTACCGGAAATCTTTTTTACGGCTGGGGTGAATGGCAAGATGGTGAAAAAAATATTTACTTTTACTGTCTTTGAAATAGTTAAAAAAATTTGAGGGTAGTTTTATTATTTTTGAATTATTTTGGGGATAAAAGGCTAATTGTGGGGTACAAAGGAAACTTTTCAAACAATTATTGTAATGGATTTTTTTCTAAAAAAAATATGTTCAATAATAAAAAAAATGTACATGTGACATTCTCACATTGTCTTTGTTACCGGTGAATTTGGCCATTATTAATGCTATATAAAGATATGATATATTTTATAATGTAAATTGTACATGTAACTTTCTCACACTGTCTCTGCTCTTCCATGCAATATGGTCAATTATTGCAATTCTTAAATAGTACTTAAAAATTAAATATATTTAAAAAATAGATGAATGTGATCTTAATTTTTAATTAAATATATTAATTTTTTGAATTTTGATTTTATTTATATTTTATTTCAACTATTTTATATTGAGTAATAAACACTATTAAATGCGGCTAATTTAATAAATGATAAAATTTCAAATAGTAAACAACATCAATTTTGTAATCATACAAAATAAAAAGAGTAAGAAAATAATAAGAGTACAAACATAGAGGTTATTCCATTTAAACTAGATCGGTTATTAGTCATTCTATCAAAATACAAAAAGATTGATTATCAGTCGAACATTGAAGTTATATTTTGTCATTGTAAATGCATATGCATTTGCAATTCCATTAATGTCATCATGATGCTATGTCAAATTGAGAATACTTAGATAAATTAAAAAGTGATTTCTTCATAATAATCACTACAATGGTTGGTTGTTCTTTTGGAATTGAGATAATCCAAAAGAGTAGAATTTTAATTTATTTTGTCTCAGTGATTGTGTTTGTCGTATTTTCTTGTCATTATTTGTTATGGCCGGTGCTAAGGATGATTCTCTTCACATTGGAAAACATATTGTCTGAAATTGGGGAGAGCACATAAGAAAAATTTTAGGAGACCAATGTTGTTGCTTTTGCTCTTCATACCATTGACTCTAGTTTTGGTTCTGTATACTCATATGAGGCTGTTTTCCAAATATCTGATATTGTAGAACAACTTCAAAAACTTTTTGCCACTCAATCACATGCCATGTCTGCCACCTCTTCTAAAGGTTTCAACTCCTGGTATGTCAGGTATATCTCCTTCCAGATGGATTCTTAATTCGGGAGCATTGTAAAAACTAATTTATAAAAATATATGTCAACATGAAAAAGTGATGACATTGACTCTTATTAATTGTCATTATGAAATAAAAAATTAATAAAAATTATATCATGATAAATTTAAATAATAAACTATATTCATTCTTGAAATTAAAATTTAAATATAATTTATTCCAAATTATATTTCCCCGATTTGACCGTAGCAAACATCAAAGCAACGAAGGCATTATCAGCCAATACAGACTTCATAAAATAGTTTAATCGATCCAAAAAGTGCCATGAAGAATGCACTTGCAACGAAACCTATGAACAAATTAAATATGTAATGATTACGGTAGAACTCTCAATTTTAATTTCCCAAAAATTATTTTAATTTTTTTTTCTATCTTTGAAAAACTTTTTTTAGTTATGTAATCATTAAAAACAAATTTATTCACATTTAAGTCATGTTGTGAATAGGTTTTGTAAAAAATGGTACAATTCTAACGACATATAAATTCAAAATTAAAATTAAAATGAACAATTAATTATTTTTACAAAAATCATTTAATGTCATAAATTTACGGTGACAAAAAGTACATTCACCACAAATTGTGATAACTAACCCATCATAGTCCAAATCTAGTGTATTTTTTTTAGTGAGAACGCCATTAATTATATAATCTTTTTCGGCATAGGCTAACATTCCCACTACATCTGATTTTTAGAAATAATTAACAAATGTAACAATTGTTTCAAAAACTGTGATATTTTATCAAAAATAATTATAAAATTATAATTACATTCACCAACCATCATCTCCGATTTAGACGAACTGCATACGAAATTTGATAGGTGACTAAAAAAATATGTAAAGTGTGTTATCATATCTTGATCTACTCGTTTGATTCGAATATCAATAGTGAAGTTAACAATGAAACTTTGACATGTAATCCTTAAGATAAAGTTATTAAGAATTACACGAAAATTATATATGATGGAGACTTTATATTCTTTAACAGCAGTTTTAAAATTATGGATAAGGGTCACGACAAATTATTGCATATAATTTATAACCCTATAACAAAATATAGTTATATAAGTTTGAAACTATCTTACACGTGTGATAAGAAGAAAAATGAAAGTAATATTAGTAGATACACTTACATTGGGTAATGAGGAATTGATTAGGTCTATTACACTCCATAATTTCAACACTTTTGCAATGAAGCACCAATCATCTTTTTGCGGCTTAACTTCGTCAATTCTATTTTATTTGGGGTCGTTGTGCCGAAAATTTCCTGACTAAACATGTAGTCGCGATCGAAGTTAAAGCTAACATAATATTTTAGGACTTTTTATTGAGCGACACACTAAATAGAATAAATTTATTCAATAAAATATTGTCATAACTGGTGTAAAACAAATTCCATATTTGTATCGATGAATTGGAAAAATCGAAAATTGAATGTAAATATGAAATCGTTTAATGCATGCTAAAAGCCTAGTTAACGGAATAAATTGATATGAGAATCATCCACCGACTATTAAGAGGACTATTAATTATTAACGTTATAAATTGATATGAGAATCATCCACGGACTCTAAATATAGAGTAGAATTTGTGAAAAAACAATATGCCTTATGTTGAGCAAAAATTCAAATTAATATTTTGATGTAAACAAATAAATATTAATTAATGATTATAATTATGATTATAAATTATGTGTTAATTTAATATGTTCTTTTGAGTGTAATAATTCAAAATAGGTACAAAAAAATGCAAGAGAAATTAATTTAAAGAAAGAGATAAAAATGAACAAAACTGAACCAAAAATGTTTTTGACATAATCTGGAAACCCAAAAACATTATCCACGTTTATGTCATTTTCATTAAGCAATATCAAATCAACTTTTAATGCAAGGAAAACTCTTGCAAATCACGAACGGATTTCCAGTTCATATACTGGGAATATACAACTATCGTATGAGCACCAAAAAAAAAAAACACTCAAAAGATCAAATATTAAAAGACACAAATTAAAGTAAAAGTGACAAATGATTATTCTCCAACATTGTAACATCAGTCCCCAAATTAATAAATATTCTCTAGCATGTTACACATAATCTTCAACAATAAAAATCAATCTTCAGCATGATGAACAATTGTCTCAAGAATGATTAACATCATTCTGACATAAGTCCTAGAATGATACAACCATTCTCCAGCTTACTAACCATCATTCTCCAATCTATTTTTCACGAATCAAAAATCATTCTTAATCTAAATCAATTGAGCACATCTCTGAGATATTTGTGTGCATAAAAGATCATCATAGTCAAGAAAGATAAGTTACATATCAGATTTTACTAACGCATAAGCAAAAATGCAAAATATTCAAATCAAGAACATTGAAGGTTTAAAAAGTCTAGTCTTTGGTCAAGACTGACACATGACAACCAGACACTTTTTCAACCATTACAATAGCTATCATCAACCTCCTTGAAGCCTATTAAAGTAACCCCAAGCTCAAGGAAGAAGTAGAACTTCAAGTGCTAAGAAAATCCCTCAATCACATACAGTTACATACTTGAAAGCTTCTCAAATCGCAAAAGAAACAGTTTTGATTTCCTTTTCATATATCTGAATCATACTACTGATTTCTTTTATCAAGAATCTATTCTTAAACACGAGTTAAACATACTCATATTCTACCAATCTCTTCAAATCATTGTTATGCAAACTCAAAACTATAAAGGTTGTTTATAGTTTGAGTAACTTTGTAAAAATCCTTTTATGGTTAAAAGATGAATTGTAAAAATCTTTTTTTGGTTAAAAGATGAATTGTGAAATCCTTTTTAAAGATTGATTGGTAACTTGATTGAATAATTTATGGGTGGAAATGAATTGTTGTTACAGATGAAGGTTGATCTTAACCAAAACCGTGTAAAACTAAGAACGTTTTAAAACCAATAATGTTCTCTATTTGAATACTTAGTGGAAAATCTCACAGATGTGAGGACTGAATGTAGCCCAAGTTGGGTGAAACAAGATATATCATTGCGTGGTATATTTTCCCTTATCTCTATTTACTTTCAATCATTCTAATTATCAAGTTAAATAGATAAGCTAAAACTGTGATTTTAACTAACCAAGAACGTTATCCATTTTCTATTTCCAGAACCAAAATGTAATATGTTTTCTGTTTTCATAATCAAGATCAATCTGAAGTTATTTTCTTAAAATTTTAATAGGAAATTTTAAATAGGTGAATTTACAATTCAAGTCCCTTTCCTTGTAAATTGACATTTCTACTTCAATTGGCATTAGAGCAAGATCACTAATGATTAAACACTTTAGCAAGTGCTAGAGTACATATCCAGAAAAAAAAAATGTCAAAAGCAAAATACATTATTTAAGGAAGATCTTCAAACAGACCACCTTACTTTGATATAACTGATTACTACTTCTGGAAGAACAAGATGCAAGTGTTTCTGAAATCTCAAGATACAGAAATGTGGCGCATCATTACATGTGAAGATTTCATACCAAGAGTTGGTCAAAATGATTCAACCTCTACTGAAAAGAAAGTAATAGACTGGGCACCTGAAGTCAAAACTAAGGTACTCCTAAATTCTAAAGTTCAATTATTCTTATTGTGTGCTTTGAATAGGGAAGAAAACAGAAAAGTTGATGAATGCACAATTACTAAAGAAGTATGGGACATACTGTAAACTCATCATGAAGGAACAACTTATGTCAAAGAAACAAGAATAGACACTAGCATAAGAAAGTTTGAGTTGTTCAAAATGAATGAAGGAGAAACCATTGATGAGATGTACTCAAGGTTTACAACTATAATAAATTAGACGCGCTCTCTTGGTAAATCTTACTCAGTACAAGACAAAGCAAGAATGATCATGAGATGTCTTCCAACCATATAGAGGCTATTGGTGACAACTATAAGCCAAACCAAAAATCTTGAAGTACTTGCATTAGAAGAACTAATTAGAACTTTAACAACACATGAAGTACTTTTAAAAGAAGATAAACCAACCAAAAAAGAAAAAGCAATAGCCTTGAAAGCATTTCAAGAAAGTTTACCAGCACAAACATAAGAAGAATTAGAAGAAACTGGACAAGAAAATGTTGATGAAGAAATTGACCTTCTCACAAGAAGAATTCAAAGAATGATGAGAAGGAGAGATAAAATCAAGGATTTCCAAACAAAAGAGAAAGTCCCAAAAAAGAAGTGGACAAGAGCCAAATCACATGTTTTGGATGTAATAAATTGGGACATTACAAATATGAATATCCCCTACGTAAAAAATCACCAAATGGATTTCATTTCAAAAAGAAATCAATGATGGCTACATGGGATAACTCATATGAATCTAATGAAGAAAAGATGAAGAAGTCAAAATATGCTTATTGGAAAATACGAAGAAAATGAGGTAACAAATTTTGAACCGTTTCTTTTGTGCGAACAAAAGGAAAAACAATATGATAATTTGCTAAATGATTCAAACTTTCTTGTTCAAAAGTGTAGTTCTTTGAAAGAAAAATTTCACAAAGAAAAAAAAAGAGAAAGAGAAAACTCAGATTATGAATGATAAGTTTAAAGAGATCATTCAAAATCTAAAAGAATCTAAACTCAAAGATTTTAAAATTGAAAGTCAAGAACATTATGAACTTTTTAAAAATGATTTGTCAAATTTCTTTAGAGCTACTAAAAAAAATTCAAAAAATAATAGGATCTCAAGTAGAAATATTTAATAAAGTTGGTATTGATTTCGATCAAACTCAAAAAATCAAAATGTATGAAAACCTTTTTATTCCAGAAAGAAAAGAGGGTAAATGTAAAATCAAATATTCGTATTGCATCAAGATTGGATATTTGGAATTTGTAGGCTATTTTAAAAAAATAGTTGAGAAAATTAAGAGAAAAAAAATCATCAGATTGTTTGCACTATGTTGATAGAGTTTATATAATATAGATAATTTGATAAAGCTATATAATCTCAGGATTGCTTGCTTGCACTATTACTGAAATATTTCGTTAATGCTGTTTAAGGTTGCTGTATTTACTGGTGGTGTTGATACTTGTGCAACCGAAACTAAAGGAAATGTCCTCATACATTCAGCTGAGCAGGTATAGCAAATTGACTATTGAATTTGAATATTTGATCATTATATTTTCTCTTTTCAGTTTAACTGATTTGTGTTTGGTGGTATAAGCTTAAGGTCTACTCCCCCACTCAAGTAAAGTTTAAAATGGGGTTTTGTGTTAGCGTAGCAGGTATATGTGTGCCGTTTTCTCTTTTTTAACTTTGTTTTAAATGTCTTATGTCAAATGCTATTGAATTACTTTTAATTAATATTGTCAATGGTTCTGTCAATTTAAAGTCATGGTTATGAGTATTCTTTATTTTCTAACTCTAATATTCATATGCTTGTAGGCTTATGGTTTTGAAAATCAGTTCAAAGTTTGAACTTCGTCGATTTTGCCGAACAACTGGTGCTGTCGCTATGGTTAGTGTTGTGCTTTTTCGCTAACAGCTGAAACTTAGCCAACCAAATCCAGATGATCTTGGGTATGCTGATTCTGTTTCAGTCCTTTCCATGGTTTCTTTAAATTTATTTTTTCTATGTATTGGCATATGATTTTCCCTTCTGTATGATATGATATGTAGGTGACCATTGTGAAAAATGAAGTTGATGGATATTAAGGTACTGAATTTGTGGTCTTTTTGTGTTTGGCAAGGTTTGATGTTGAGATACTTCTGAGACATGAGTTAAGCATGATTTTGTATCAATTGCAAGTTGACACAAATGGAGAACAGAGGAGAGGTGGAAGAAGGATATTGGTTTATTCAAACCTACCGCAATAAAATCAAAGGTAGCAAAAAAAAAAAACAACCAATGATGGAAACAAATAAGGGAAGATGAAGGGTTAATCTCAATAATAAAATTACAAGTAGGAGTTGAAATATTCTTTGTAGTAACCATAGCCAACCCTTCAAAATTGCAAGCCATGTCAACTTGATTTTGCAATTGTTGATAATACATATTAAATGCATAAGAAGCATTTCCATTAGCATCAAAATTGTTGCAAGAAGAACCATATCCAAGGGGGGTGCAATCAGCATAAGTGCATGCATAATCAATATTTTCAGCAAGTTTGGTTAAATCATTAGAATTTGGATTAAAAACGCACCACTTTGGATTACACATTTTTTGCACCAATTAATAATTTATTTTGACTTTGACTAGAAATATGCATCGGAAACTTTGGTTTACCATCAAAACTAAAAATTCCCCAATGTCTCTCAAAATTTCTAGGAGCAATTGCTTTTGCATCTTCATCAATTAATCCAAATAAATAAATTTCAATGTAACCAGGCCTTTTAGGTGTACCTTTATTTGATGCAATTTTTTGAAAAAGCCCATTGTAAAGTCATAATGCATTTTCAATATTTGCATTTTTGTCACCATTTGTGGGCCAACCAACTTCTCCAACAAAAATTGACATGTCACCAAATCCAATTGATTTTAATACTGAGACTAAAGTATCAAAATTTGCATAAAAAACATTAGTGTATAAAATTGCATTGTCATTTATTGGATTTGAATCTCCATAAAAAATGCAAAGTGAAATGAAAAATTTTCATTTCCATAGAGACTTAAAAAAGGGTAAATGTTGACTGTGAATGGTGCATTATTTTTGTTCAAAAATTGGATTATTTGTGTCATTAGACCAATTAAATCTGGCCTAAATATTCCAGCTGAAGGAACAGAATTTTCAATTGGAGATTCATAGATATCAGCATTTAAGGGTACTGTGGCTTTTATAGAGTCACCTAATCCAACTTCATTAAGGGAATTTTGAATGTTTTGTAAGGCAGGGAAGGTTACATTCAATAATGTATTATTGTAAGATTTCAAAAATGGCTCATTTCTAACAGCTACATACCTGTAATATTAATTCATGTTGTAAGGATATAATGCATATATAAATACTAATTAGTATCGTAATTGATTATACTAACATTTCATATTAAAAGCATGTTTATTATGTATTTGATATGATTTAATGTCTAAAACTACCACGACATTAACACAATTATATTCAATTGGTTTTTTATTTTAATTATATCTTATTTTTGAACATAAAAAATATCTAAGAAATCTCATAAACTATAGAGTTTTATTCAAAAAATATAAAGTACTAAACACTGATAAAAAGAATAGTCACGAGAATCTAATCAGTTGAATCCTCCAATCAAGAATCTTTTTTGTACAAAAAAGTGAAGAAAAAACTTTATAACTTTGAAGAACTCAAATGAAAAACAAACACAAGTACCCAAAGGGAAACCATATCTAAATACAATATACTAACTAATATAGGATAAAAAGTTTTTATAATGT
>JBBPBT010001302.1:4707295-4725027 GCA_037974875.1 Cicer bijugum | reverse complement strand
AGTGCTAAACATTTATAACTTAAAAGGCGAAAATAAAATAAAAAACTTTAATAAAATAAAATATCTAATATTTATAATTTAAAAAATTAAAATAAAACAAAAAACAATTAAATAATCAAAATAAAATCTAAAAATAATGTCTTAAGATAATTTAACCTTCATTTAGTTAATATTAACACTATGTTATTATTATTATTATTATTATTATTATTATAAAAATATTAACTATGTAGATCGGTGAGTGTGAACATAAGACAATGACCTTTTCCCTAATAAGAAATTAGACAAGAGGAATAAATTAGGCACTAGGAGAAAAGTGAAAGAAATTAGAAAGATTCTATTTTTCTTCTTTCTTTCACATGCTAATAACCCCACATAATTTACTTCATCCTTTTTTATTACAAAATTCACATAATTTACCACCACATAAATTAGAAATTAGAAAGTGAGTAGAAATTAGGAGGAATAAACTAGGCAGTAGGAGAAAAGTGGATGAAATTAGAAAAATTCCCTTTTTCTTCTTTCTTTCACATGCTAATAACCCCACATAATTTATTTCACTCTTTTTTTATTAATTACCAAATTTATATTTAGATCATTGTGCACATTCACTTACTAGCACCTCTGGTGTTCACATCCAAACCAATTAAAATAAAAACTACAGATTAATATTAAAAAATTTAACAACTGCACAAAATTAAATATTATAAAATATATTTGAATTTTTTTTATCAGCATCGCTAGGATCCAATTTAATTTTAAAATATTATAAAAGATGGAGACTGTTTAAGATAAGACATCAAAAATATAATGGAGCACAACAATAGTAGTGCTTAATCTTTATATACCGTAAATAATTGAGTGGTCCATTAATATTTACTTACAATAACTAGCTCTTTCCCATTTTGTTGCTTTTTTAAACATTCTTTCTTTTGATGCATTTTTCCCATTTTTAAACATAACATACTAATGGATTATATCTTCACAAATAAAAAATCGGAAATTTAATTATTGTTAAGACCAATTTCATAAAAACTTTTAGATCATTGTGCACATTCACTTGCTAGTAGCTTTGGTGTTGACATCCAAATCAATTAAAATAAAAACTATATACTAATATTAAAAAATTTAACAACTGCAAAAAATTAAATATTATAAAAGATATTTTAATTTTTTTTGTCAACATTCCTAAGATCCAATTTAATTTTAAATTTACTTTTAAAAATTTAACCAAGTTGTATACGATAAATTTTAATAGTTATTTATTTATCTAACAAGGGCTATAATGTTGCTAACGAAGAAAAAAAAAATAGAATTTAGAGTTCTAGGAAAATTAAAACTTTGAGGAAGACGGCACAATATGTGATGGTAGAAAAGATTGAAAATTCAACTTTGAGAGAAGTGTTTGAAGGTTCATTTCAATTCAATTATGTACAATTATTTCTTTTTTTATTGTTTCACTTTCTTTGAACATATATGAGTGCTTAATTTCTTAAACTAGGATTAAATAAGGCTAGTTCAATTTATTCTGTTCTGACTCAATGAATGCAATTCAATTTTATGTCGAAAAAATACTTATTATTAGTATAAAATATTGTATTAAACTATTATTTGTTGATTTTTATTATTTTTAATATAATATTTACTTATTTAATATGATATATATTTTTATTTGTTGCAACTCGATGGTGTTCAAGGGTACTTTAATATTTTTTTAATTGAGGTTGATTTTATCACACTAATTGATTGAAATATGAAAGTGTACTTTAAAAAAAGCGCTGTAAAATTCTATTTTTCGCGTAGTGTATTTTTAATATAATGTAAATTTCATCAAATTCATAACTCAAAGATTGAAATAAACTCATATTTTTATTTTTTATTTAATAAATTTGATGTTGTTGGAGATGAAAAACTCTTCATAAAAAAGTGTAAAACAATATATATACATTCACTAATATTTAAAAAACAAATATTAAATAAAAAAAATTATTTAAACAATAAATACATCTTAAAAATCATAATTTTTCTTATAAATAAATTATAAAAATTCCTAAATTAATAACAAAGATAGTATTAAGATTCGTATCTCGATAAAGAACTTGGTTATTATTCAAGTTGATAAAGAACTCACGATCCTTTCTACTTTTAAAGTTATTTGATGATTTTGGTTATTGGATTTGTTCTACTTGTTTTGATTGTAGCTAGAAAACTATTCAAAAACTGAAGAGGCGAAAGTAGAAGAGCTAAAGTGATTGTCAGTGGTGGAGCACTAGGAGAGATGGCTTTGCATTTTTGCGAACGTTACAAGTGTGTGCCGTTTTCTCTTTAAATTTATTTTTTCTATGTATTGGCATATGATTTTCCCTTCTGTATGATATGATATGTAGGTGACCATTGTGAAAAATGAAGTTGATGGAAATTCAGTGTCCCCTATTGTTTTACGAGGAAGTACCCATAGTATCCTAGATGATCATGAAAGAGCAGTTGATGATGGAGTGAACACTTACAAGGTAATTTCAAATGTCTTCCGTAACAAATGAATATATAAAAAATTTCTGCATGAACATTGTAAAAGTTCATTTTAATTACACACTTTCTAAACCATTTTTCTCTTGACAATTGTAGCTAATTGTAATGTTAGGCCATGTGCAGGGATAGCCGCATTGTACCTCGAGCTGCCGCAACTGAAATTGAGTTAGCTAAAAAGGTGAAAGACTTGATTAAAAAATGAAAATTACATGAGTCATTAGATTTGTAATCTTTGTTTTGAAAATAATCAATATTTTGGTCTATATATACGTTTGATGAAGTAATAAAAGATGACACTGAGAAACCTTTACTAGCTTTATGAGTATGACTACTACACAAGAAACTTTGCTAGATAAACCAAGAAAATCCCTTCCCAAAACATTTGGGTTAATTCTGTCTTTAGTTGCTATCATAAGCTCATCAGCCCTTGTTATTTCACATTTGAATAAACCAATATCCTTGTTATTTCACATTTTGGTTAATTATGTCTTTAGTTGCAATCATAAGCTCATCAGTCCTTGTTACTTTCATAATTATTGTTTGTTTTTTACCCAAATGATGATTTTTGTCCTATGCGATGTAAGTGTTAATGTATTCTTTATTAAATTTTGATTTTGATTATTATGGGCAAACATATTAATTATTCAGGAAGTAGATTTTGGAATGTAGTGGTTGTCAGTATTTGTTGAAGAGTGTTTTTCAAGCAAACCAAGTTGTGTCTTAGTACCTTCAAGTGTTCAAATCCACACCACAACAAGTACGAACACAAAACCTGCAAACACATTGAAAAAACAAAATCAATCTTATTTGCAAAATTTTGCTGTTCCTGGAAAAGCAAGAAGCAAAAAGAAAATACTTTCACACCCTTCAAGTGATGGTTTGAGTTTAGACCCTCCTCTATTAAAACAAACTTATTGGTTAGTTGATAGTGAACTCATTGTTCCTAAAAAGAAAGATGAGCAAAAGTACTACAAACAACAACAATTACAACAACAACAAAAACAATAACAACAACAACAACCAAAACAACAACCATAACAACAAAATCATTCAAAGATCCAACACTAGTATTTTCATTAATCCTATTTGTGTGATTCAAATTAGGACCTCTCACAATTAATGCACCTTCATTGAATGGATCAATAACAAGTATATTGTTGATGTTGTTATTTTGCTTGTTGTTGTTGTTATTGTTGTTGTTGTTGTTGTTTGTAGTACTTTTTGCTCATCTTTCTTTTTAGGAACAATGAGTTCACTATCAGCTAACCAATAAGCTTGTTTTAATAGAGGAGGGTATAAACTCAAACCATCACTTGAAGGGTGTGAAAGTATTTTCCTCTTGATTCTTGCTTTTCCAGAAACATCAAAATTTTACAAATAAGAGAGATAAAAAAAGAAAAAATTGATTAAAAAATGAAAATTACATGAGCCATTAGATTTGTAATCTTTGTTTTGAAAATAATCAATATTTTGGTGTATATATACATTTGATGAAGTAATTAAAGATGACACTGAGAAACCTTTACTAACTTTATGAGTATGGCTACTACACAAGAAACTTATCTAGATAAGCCAAGAAAATCCCTTCCCAAAACATTTTGGTTAATTCTGTCTTTAGTTGCTATCATAAGCTCATCAGCCTTTGTTATTTCACATTTGAATAAACCAATATCCTTGTTATTTCACATTTTGGTTAATTCTGTCTTTAGTTGCTATCTTAAGCTCATCAACGCTTGTTACTTTCATTATTATTGTTTTGTTTTTAACCCAAATGAAGATTTTTGTCCTATGCAATGTAAGTGTTAATGTATTCTTTACTAAATTTTGATTTTGATTTTGATTATTTTGGGCAAACATATTAATTATTCATGAAGTAGATTTTGGAATGTAGTGGATGTCAGTGTTTGTTGAAGAGTGTTTTTCAAGCAAACCAAGTTGTGTCTTAGTACCTTCTAGTGTTCAAATTCAAACCACAACAAGTACAAACACAAAACCTTCTAACACATTGAAAAAACAAAATCACTCTTATTTGCAGAATCTTGTTGTTCCTGGAAAAGCAAGAAGCAACATTTAAATACTTTCACACCCTTCAAGTGATGGTTTGAGTTTAGACCCTCCTCTATTAAAACAAGCTTATTGGTTAGCTGATAGTGAATTCGTTGTTCCTAAAAAGAAAGATGAGCAAAAAGTACTACATACAACAACAACAACAGCAACAACAAAAACAACAACAACAACAACAATAATATACTTGTTATTGATCCATTCAATGAAGGTGCATTGATTGGGAGATGTCCTAATTTGAATCACACAAATAAGATTAATGAAAATACTAGTGTTTGATCTTTGAATGATTTTGTGGATGGATCAAGATTTGATTTATTGTATACATAAATTTTAATAGTTATATATTTATCTAATGGGCTATATTGTTGCTAACGAAGAAAAAAATTAGAATTTACTCCGAAAAAAAATTTATGTATACAATAAATCAAATCCTGACCCATCCACAAAATCATTTAAAGATCCAACACTAGTATTTTCATTAATCCTATTTGCGTGATTAAAATTAGGACCTCTCACAATTTATGCACCTTTATTGAATGGATCAATAACAAGTATATTATTGTTGTTGTTGTTGTTTTGGTTGTGGTTTTATGGGGCATTAGATTTGTAATCTTTATTTTTAAAATATTCAATATTTTGGTCTATATATATGTTTGATGAAGTAATAAAAGATGACACCGAGAAATGTAAGACCCTTAATTCTAAAATCCTAAGTTATACAATTTTAGGGTATTTTGTGTTAAATTGCTTAGGCTTTTAACCCAGTTTTCGGTATTTAGTGAGTTAAAGGCCGAAAATATATTTTTGGAAATTGGATTAAAATTATTCGTCGAAGAATAATTTATTTAGGTTTCGAAGAATATAATTCTGGACGGTTTTGTTCAAAATATCTCAGGTTGCTGAAAATTGTATTTGACAATTGAGTTGCGACGAGAGTAGATATTTTTGTCGAAATGGTTTGAGAAGTGATGATTTTTATAAATATCTGAAATATCTAGTTATTTAGATATTTATTTGTTTATGTTTAATTATTATATATATATATATATAATTTTTATATTATATATATGTATAATATATTATTATTATTAGTATAATATATATATATATATGTATATGGAAGAAGTGGAAAGGGAGGAACAGAAAAAGAATACGTAAACAGAGGAAGCTTGCCATCGCAAACCAGCCCTTCTTCCTTCCTTCTCTCCCATTTCTTTTTCGTTCTTTGACTTCAAGAATAGAAACACAATGATTAGTGGATAAGAGAGCAAGGTTTTCTCAGCTCCATACTTCCTCTTTGATTCGAAAACGAAGAAAAACGATATTAGGGATTCAAACACAAACCTCCCCGTTTCACCTAGATCTAAACTTCGTTTCGCGAAGAGATAGAAGGGAAAGTTGCTCACTACCACTCTACGGTGCTAGGGGACCAACTTTGGAAGCAGCGTTACGAGCGGAGATTTTACCGGATTTGCTCGCGGTACTGTAATCGCACGTTACAGCTAACGTGAAGGTAAGGGCTCCTTCCAAACTTTTAGTTTGCATTTAGGGCCTTATCTGTGGTTGTGTGGAAAAGAATTTTGTTAGGGTTGGAGTATTGATTTGGGAAAATGTATCTAAGGCTTTATGGGTAAAATCTTAGAGTTAGGTTTTGGTTATATTGATGAATGTTTCGCGGAAAATGAATTTAAAACTCATTTATGTATGATTTTGAGTAAATGAAACTTGTGTGTTTGAGTGGTGGATTTTGTTGATTTGTGTTCGTTGTTTTGACGTGTTCTTAATGGATACTGATGAAACATGAGATGTGTTTGTGTGGAAAATGATTTGGTGCGAATTATGGATTGAATGTGAAAGTATGTTTGAGTTTGTTTTGTGTGGAAAATGATTTGGTGCGAATTATGGATTGAATGTGAAAGTTGGTTTTGTGTGGAATTTGAAAACCATTAAGTTAAACGAGTATTAAGAATGGGGAATCTCTTAATATCTTGTTTACTTAATGTGAGTTTGTGAAAATCGTTTAAGTTAACTGGGCGTTAAGAATGGGGAATCTCTTAATGTCTTAGTTACTTAATGTTGTTTGAAAATCGTTTAAGTTAACCGGGCATTAAGAATGGGGAATCTCTTAATGTCTTGGTTACTTAATGTTTGTTTTTGAAAATCGTTTAAGTGAAATGTGTATTAAGAATGGGGAATCTCTTAATGACTTGTTTACTGAATGTTTTGTTGTGGAAATCGTTTAAGTCAAATGCATATTAAGAATGGGGAATCTCTTAATATGTCTGTTTGCTTAATGTTTTGGTGTGAAAATTGGTTAAGTAAATGAGTATTAAAAATGGGGAATCTTTTAATATCTGCATTTACTTAACGATTGTTGTGAATGGAGTTAGTGTATGCTCATGCATTTCATTTGGTAAATTGTGCTGACCCGTGATAGGTGGCACCTCGGTAAACTGTATTGACCCGTGATAGGTGGTACGTTTACGATTTACTTTTTGGTAAGTTGTGCTGACCCGTGATAGGTGGCACCTCGGTAAGTAGTACTTTGGCCTGTGATAGGCGGTACCCTTATGACTTACGCTTTTTCTTTTGGTAAATCATGCAGACCCGTGATAGGTGGCACCTCGGTAAACAGTACTGACCCGTGATAGGTGGTACGTTTACGATTTATGCTTTTTAGTAAATCGTGTTGACCCGTGATAGGTGGCACCTCGGTAATTGGTACTTTGGCCTGCGATAGGCGGTACCATTATGATTTACGGCCCTTCGAGGAGGGTTTTGGTTTGGAATTCCGAGTCCATGCATTTTGGCATATACGCATTGCATTAGGGTGCTTGGCACACGAGTCGTGTTTGATGCGAATTCATGAATGTGATGATATTACTAAGTGCTATGTTTTGAAACTATTTGTAAGTGTGTTTGATTCAAATTGTGATTGTGTTGATTGTTCTAAGAGTTATGTTTTGGAATTGTGTGATAGTATGTTAGATTGTAAAATGTTTTCGAAACTCATAATGTCGTGGTGATTGTATGGGTATTGCTAAGTGTTATGGTTTGGAGTGGTGTTTGAATGTGATTGAGTTAGTTTATGTACTTTTGAAAGAATATACAGGAAAATCGATTTACCCAATCGATTTGATGAGTTACAGGGGCTCTGTCTTTCACGAAATCGATTTACCCAATCGATTTTGTAATATGTTTTTCAAAATCATTTAAGAAATCGATTTGGTAAATCGATTGGAATCAATTGGATTCAATACAGGGGCTTTGTCTTTCCAAAAATTGATTTGTTCATTCGATTGGATTCAATACAAGGGCTCTGTCTTTCAGGAAATCGATTTACCCAATCGATTGAGTCAATCGATTTACCCAATCGATTGATTTAAGCCCAGAGTTCAGTTTTCACTAAAAACTTCCAGGAAATTGATCTCCCCGATCGATTGGCTTAGTGGAAAATCTTATTTTGAGTTAGATAATTGATTGCTCAATTGATTTATCAATGTTTTGGTGAGTTACGTATTACTTGATGAATTGAGAGCTTTCTTTTGATTTCATTTACATTTGGCAAGCATTATATGAACTTTTAGTATATGGAAAATCCTTTTAAAATGCATGCTAAGTTGAAAAGGTTATTTGTGCATTTAAAAACATAAATGTTATGTGTTAACTGTTAATTTCGGTTGGTGACCCTTTACAACTATTGTGAAAATCTAGGCTTTGCCCTCAGATGAGAGCCAGGACTATCCTACCGGTTCATACCTTGTGGATGGGGATGCAGATGGGAATCCTTGACTGGAGCTACGTTAGGAGGATCTCACGGGGTGCGTGGAGATCACTCAGGGTGTTTAGTGTGTTTTGTAGAATGATCAGATTAGGTTGACATAAAGGGAACAAATGTATTTCTTTTGAATTGTGTTTATTTTAAATTGGAAAATTGTATCTTTACTAATATTGTCAGCATGACAGTTTATTTTCGATGGGTTCCATGTACCATTTTTTTTGAGGTGTAAATACTTTGGACTCATATTTCGAAAAACTTTTCTGCTGCTTATAAATTGAAATGACTTAAATATTTATCCAAAGGTATTTACGTATTTATTTCTCTGTTTTATTTTAATTTCGTTTGAAAAAAAAAAAATACACCCTCGCTTTGAAAATCAGGGTGTTACAAGAAACCTTTACTAGCTTTATGAGTATGGCTACTACACAAGAAACTTTGCTAGACAAGTCAAGAAAATCCCTTCCAAAAACATTTTGGTTAATTTTGTCTTTAGTTGCTATCATAAGCTTATCAGCCCTTGTTATTACACATTTGAATAAACTAATATCCTTGTTATTTCACATTTTGGTTATTTGCTATCATAAGCTCATCAGCCCTTGTTACTTTCATTTTTATTGTTTTGTTTTTTACCCTAATGATAATTTTTGTCCTAAGCAATATAAGTGTTAATGTATTCTTTACTAAATTTTGATTTTGATTTTGATTATTTTGGTCAAACATATTAATTATTCAGGAAGTAGATTTTGGAATGTAGTGGTTGTCAGTGTTTGTTGAAGAGTGTTTTTCAAGCAAACCAAGTTGTGTCTTAGTACCTTCAAATGTTCAAATCCAAACCACAACAAGTACGAACACAAAACCTTCAAACACATTGAAAAAACAAAATCACTCTTATTTGCAAAATTTTGCTGTTCCTTGAAAAGCAAGAAACAAGAGGAAAATATTTTCACACCCTTCATGTGATGGTTTGAGTTTACACCCTCATCTATTAAAACAAGCTTATTGGTTAGCTGATAGTGAACGCATTGTTCCTAAAAAGAAAGGTGACCAAAAACTACTACAAACAACAATAATAATAACAACAATAACAACAACAAAAACAACAATAAAAACAATAAAAACAACAACAACAATAACAACAACAATAATATACTTGTTATTGATCCATTCAATGAAGGTGCATTAATTGTGAGAGGTCCTAATTTGAATCACACAAATTGAATTAATAAAAATACAAGTGTTGGATCTTTGAATGATTTTGTGGATGGGTCAGGATTTGATTTATTGTATACATAAATTTTAATAGTTATTTATTTATCTAATGGGCTATAATGTTGCAAACGAAGAAAAAAAATAGAATTTACTCCGAAAAAAAATTTATGTATACAATAAATCAAATCCTGACCCATCCACAAAATCATGCAAAAATCCTAAACTAGTATTTTCATTAATCCTATTTGTGTGATTCAAATTAGGACCTCTCACAATTAATGCACTTTCATTGAATGAATCAATAACAAGTATATTATTGTTGTTGTTTTTGTTTAGGTTGTTGTTACATGAGCCATTAGATTTGTAATCTTTATTTTGAAAATAATCAATATTTTGGTCTATATATACGTTTGATGAAGTAATAAAAGATGACACTGAGAAACCTTTACTAGCTTTATGAGTATGGCTACTACACAAGAAACTTTTCTACACAAGTCAAGAAAATACCTTCCCAAAACATTTTGGTTAATTATGTCTTTAGCTGCTATCAAAAGCTCATCAGTCCTTGTTTTTTCACATTTAAATAAACCAATATCCTTGTTATTTCACATTTTGGTTAATTATGTCTTTAGTTGCTATCATAAGCTCATCAACCCTTGTTAGTTTCTTTATTATTGTTTTGTTTTTTTACCCAAATGATAATTTTTGTCCTATGCAACGTAAGTGTTAATGTATTCTTTACTAATTTTTGATTTTGATTTTGATTATTTGGGGCAAACATATTAATTATTCAAGAAGTAGATTTTGGAATGTAGTGGTTGTCAGTGTTTGTTGATGAGTGTTTTTCAAGCAAACCAAGTTGTGTCTTAGTACCTTCATGTGTTCAAATCCAAACCACAACAAGTACGACCACAAAACCTTCAAACAAATTGAAAAAACAAAATCACTCTTATTTGCAAAATTTTGTTGTTTCTGGAAAAGCAAGAAGCAAGAGGAAAATACTTTCACACCCTTCAAGTGATGGTTTGAGTTTAGACCCTCCTCTATTAAAACAAGCTTATTGGTTAGCTGATAGTGAACTCGTTGTTCCTAAAAAGAAAGATGAGCAAAAAGTACTACAAACAACAACAACCACAACAACAACAATAACAACAACAATATACTTGCTATTGATTCATTCAATGAAGGTGCATTAATTGTGAGAGGTCCTAATTTGAATCACACAAATAGGATTAATGAAAATACTAGTGTTGAATCTTTGAATGATTTTGTGGATGGGTCAGGATTTGATTTATTGTTACAATATTTGGCACAATTTAGTCCTAGTGGATATGCAACTATTAACCCTCCAACAAAAAAGGAAGCAATTGAAGCAATGGGAAATGTGACTAATGATGAAAAATTGCAATGTACTATATGTTTGGAGGATGTTGAAATTGGAAGTGTCGCTAAAGAAATGCCATGCAAGCACAAATTTCATAGTGATTGCATTGTCTCATGGCTTAAACTCCATAGTTCTTGTCCAATTTGTAGGTTTCAAATGCCTTGTGAGGATTCAAATGTTTTGGCTAATTTGGAAAATGGAAATAGGGATAATAATAATAATAATAATAATAATAATAATAATAATAATAATATGAGGTTTTTAGAGGTAGAGGAGAGAGGGGTAGAAATGGAAGAAGGAATTGGTTTCTTGTGCTTCAATCATTTAATAATTTCCTTCCTTTTCCTTGATTAAGTATACTTTGATGGAGTTGGAATTAGACATCAAGACTTACCATCTTGACATGTCATGCTAAGGATTTATTTCAAATTGTATATATGTTTTTAGATTATATATATATATATATATATTTAATATTTGCAATGCAAGAATAAAATTTACTAGTAATTTGCAGTGTTATTATGAGTATCTTAGATTGAAAAGATTCAATTATCTCTAACTTTTATCTCAATATTAATTTTTAATATATAATTATTTTAGGCATGAATTTGATTGAATCTCGATATATATTATGTTACGTTGAATATTGATTCACTATGATGAATCCAAATTCAAAGTTGTCAACATATTGAATCAATACTTAAATTTAGCAGTCAATCGAATTTGTATAGTCAACCACTATTTTTTTACCATTTGATTTTTGAATTGTAAATTATTTTTAGGTTCAATTTTCTTGGGAAAAATTCCCTTTTTTCTTCCACTAAGAAAATATTCTAATAATCAATCAAATGAAAACAATATTATTACAATACATTAACAAAACAAAAACATTTATTAATTAAACTCTTACCATTAAATAAGAAATAGAAAAAAGATTTTTTCTTCTTCTTTTTTTACTACTTCTCCTAAGAAACAGATTATTAGAATCCAACAAGAAAGGAACATCATCATTACATCACATAAAATCAAAATCCCATTTTTTATTTTCACAGAAACCAAATAAGGAATAAGTCATAAAAATGAAGAGAAAGAGAAATATGAGACGATCTATTATCTGTTGTTAGAGTAAACATCCTTGTGAGACGATTGAGTTGTTGTTGATGACCACGACAACGATGACAAATATGTTAAGTGTCTATCTTAGAAATAGTTACATTATTGATATGAGTTTTCAATAATATATTTCAATTTTTAGTTGGATTTTGTGAATGGACATTTAAAGGAAAATTAAAGATAATGTTTGATAAAAATTAATAAAATAAAAAAGAAAATAATAAATAAAAAGTTCAAGACAATAATAAATAAGAAGTTGAAGAAAAAACTTAATTATTTGTGTTTGAAGAGAAAGAAGATATAGAAAAGATGAAGATTGAAGAAATCTATTTTTTGTTTATAAAAATAAAAATTAATTCAAAGAATTATAATTATTTTTTAGTTAGAGTTGCCACCTCATTACGGTCACACACACGTACGGTGTCATATAATTATTTTTAACGGAAGTTTTTTCAAATGATAACGGTGCAAGTAAATTTTTATTTATAGATTAATGTTGTAAATGATATGAAACATAAATGATCTAAAATAGATATATTTAAAAAACATCCGGGATATATGAATTAGACTTAAAAGATAGAATGCAGATGGCACAATACTAATGCATATTTTTCTTAATTTTGTTAACAATATGAATTAATAAAGAAAAAGAAAAAAAATGAATATATAAAAACTTATGAATTTAAGATTTATAAAAGTAGTATATAATAAAATATATAAATGCTAAACTACCCTTAACTTAATTATCTAACAAATTTAATTGAATAATTCATTATTTGTAAGGTAGCTAGGCTGTAGAATAGTTGGCAAGTTTTTGGGTCACCGAATAAGATTCATACAACTTGAACAACGCATACAAGTTCAAGTTTTTTACATAAAAGTTTACATTCAAGAAAAGTTATTGGATATTAGAATCTTATATACGATTCTCATAAAAATTACAATAAGCAATATACTTTCTTTTACGATGTGTGATGATTGAAAGTAGAGACAATAATTTATTAAGATCTAATCTATCTATTTTCTTTCCTTCTTTCTTAGGACCCCTTTTTTTAATGGCTATTGACAAAAAAAAAGTTATGGTAGAGACATAACCCTTGAAATCATCATCAATAACTCTCATCAAGGTACTACTTTTTATAAAGGTCACTTTGCACATTTTTATATTTTTATATGTTGAGTATAGATGTGGTGTCAAAGTCTTTTGTGGTCCTAGAGTATTTTGACTTGTTGTTGCTCTCGTGCTCCATAAAATTCCCCAACAACTGATGTCATGATTTAGTTTGGTGGAAGAGCGAGAGTAAATCCTTGTATCGAAAGTCTTACTAGCGACGTAGTCTAAGATGAGTCACATTGTTAATAACGACAATGCAAGTATAAGAAGTGGTAGACTCGCACTTGAGAGAAGATTGTTGGGCGTTTAAGTGTAAGTGGTTAAGTTTTACATCGACTATGAACGTGTTAAATGTTGAATATATAAGGGTGGTGATGATACATATACCTATTGCCTTAAAGTTTTGAGGTAAATATGTGGTGTCAAAGCTTCTTGTGATCTTGAACAATGGAGTGTTGTTGCTCTCGTGCCCTAGACTTCCCAACACCATGTTATTAAATAATACCATTTATATGAGTCATAACAATTAATTAATATAAAAAATTAATATTGTTAAACAAATATAAAAAAAAAAACTAATCTTTATTTCTAAAGTTGTGTTTGTGGTTATTTCATAGAGTTAAAATCATCAATTATCATAAATGAGATTAAAAAAAATTAGCAATCTCAATTTTAATATAAACATTCATATAATCTCTAAGAAAATCATCTTTTATCTTGTTGCGTAATTTTATTTTTATATATAATTTTCGTTGCTAAAAATGCACATTCGTTGATTGTTGTATTTATCAGAAAACTCAACGCAAGTCATAACACCCTCTTAATCAATAGATAAGAATTTGACTTACCAATTTCAATCAACTTTTGATATAATTCATCAACAATAGACAACATCTGAAAATCGATATTTTTAAGTACATCAAACTCATAGTGTTAAATCCATATTTTAATTGAATCTGTTCTTAAATAGAAAAATCTAATCAATTAAATTTTTCAAAAAAAAGTATTTAATAACTAAAATATAAAACTAAAAAGAAACTCCTTATAAAATATGATATAAAATTTAAAATAAAAAAGAAATATACAAACATAAAACTATAATAGCATATTTGTATTAAAAAATTTACAAAAAAATTGAAGGACTAGTGTCCCCTTCTAACTCCGGCTCTTACAACACATGCAATCAACATATGCAAATTCTATCACATAGTACTACAAATGTTACAGTTTTATTTTCCAATTATATAACCTAATTAATGTGGATGTACGTGGCTTATGTCATGAACATCAATGCCTCACAAAAGACCATATTTCGAAATCATTAAATAAATAAAAAATACATTTATGGAGTTGTGAGTGGATAAGGTGTGGATAAAGGAGTTGGGAGTCATAAAGTGTCACTATTCACTCTCCATATTTGGTATCGTTCCTTCCTCACCAATGTCTAGCACGTGAGCATTAATTATATTTTTCAACAAATATGTTCCGATTAAATGTATGTCATTGCTTCTAACTACGCTACTAACTATTATATTAACCAATGCACTTTAGTAAATCAGGTTCATTTTATTTTAAATATTAGTACAACAATTAATTTTTTCAAATGTGTTTTATGAATAATTTTAAATGATATTTAATATAAGACAGACGGCATACCATATTAACAACTGTTCTCCCTCCAATAAGTTACATATTGGTTCTCAAACTTGGAGTTCCACCAAATTTACTATTTTGTTAAACATATTATTTACTTCTACGTGATCGACATTAGGTGTAGAAATTCGCTGTTTCTATATAATCCAGCGGTGATAATTGTTTTAAATTGTAGTCTTTATGAAATACTATCAGTCCGTATGATGACTAGGATAAAGAAATATAATGTGATATATTTATTATATCTTATTTTGATATTTTGTTTGATGCAATTTTAAGATAGGTTAAAATAATTCGTTTTTAATTGATAAAAGTTAGATTTTTTTTTTTTTTTGCCTCTTCTACTCACGTTTTTCTTCTCCACTATCAATTTGTTGTGTTCCTCTCTCTCCCCCCACCTCCACCGTGCTCTCATCTTCACCCCCATCTCCACTGCAGCTCTCCTCTCACTCTCCACCGCCACCGTCGTGCTCGTATCCACTGTCACCCTCTCTCAAGGTACGTTTTTTTTTCTTCTGTTATTTTTCTCTTTTCATATTTGCCATAATTTTCTTTGATTTTTTTATTGTGTTGATGAAATAATTTTTTGATTTCCTATGATTTATGATTGTTTTATGTGGTTGAGATTGAGTTGATTTTATGATTGTTGACATTGAGTTGATTTTCTCTTTTCATATTTGCCCTCATTTTTTTGGTTGTTTCTTGATTTATATTAATTATTCAAGTATATAAAATTAATTCATAAATTATTTATATTTTTTAGCATTTTTCTTTTATTTATAAAAAAAAAATATGAATGTTATTTTGAAAGAAAAAAAATTAATAGATTATAAGGAAAACTTTGTCATTTTATCACAATATAAATAAAATCATTTGGTTATCTATTGTGATAGACTAATCTTATCAAGTTTACTACCATGTGCACATCAAACACATGACACGATAACCCCTTATCATGTTCATATTTTTTTATGTCTCTATTCTACTCTTATCCTATCATGTCTTTCAGAGGAGCCCCTATCCAGTAGTGCATATTATACTCTTTTTTTCTTTTTTAAAAAAGTGAGTGGTGTAATTGATGTGTCTGGTAATTTGCAAAGGAGTAAGGACAAAATGTCTCAATAAATGCTTATAATTAAGTAGATAAGGAGTATTTTGCATGCCATTTAATACTTGTATTTAATATTCTTTCTCTCTCACAATAATTGCCATAAGGAGTAAATCAATAAAATATAAAAAAATTCATTAATTCTTAGCAATGTCAACTTCAAGTCCGAGCACTTAACAAGTTCCTCAAATTATGAAAGAAAATAATTAAAAATTTGCATAAACAAATATCAACAATAAAAGTGAGGAGATAAAAAAGAAATAATAAGTAAATAAAATATGTATGAAATAAAGCAATAACAAAATAAGGTGGACACATATATGGAACAGAAGATGAAGAAAGTGGACGAAGGTTGCTGAAAATCTGAAAATGAAGAGTAATGAAATCATATTGGCCTGCCAAACAAAATTTAAAAAATAAATTATAACTAGTTACCGGGTCAGGTCGACGGGTTCAAATGGTTGAATTCATTATCCAAATCAAATATAAGTGGTTTTCAATTAATTGGGTTAGGTCTGACCAAAAGTGACTAGGTACAGGTAAAATTCGAGTTGAGTTGAGTGATGGAGTTGACAGATCGATCCGCAATCATATACACCCCTAGATGACCTTACACATTAGTAGTAGTATATAATTAAAGTGTTATGGTGTATTGCAACAAGCGTTTTAAATTAATTGGGAGGAATAAATTGCAAATTAAATTAGTGTCAGTCACGTAGAAAATTGTTTTTAATGTGTTTGATTCAAATCACATTGATGAAAATTTTACGGCTCCTTTTGTAAAATAAAAATGATTGTTTATGAGAAATTGTCAACCACAAGTCATGCACGACGATCGACAACTTATTACGTCAAAAACCAACCTTATTCATTTCTATCTCTTTTAAAATCTTGACGTATGTGTATTTGTTGTTTTAGTGTGCAAATCATTCACAATATATAGCATTACTCTTTATCAAAATGTCAAATTCTGGATTCCCGTTCACATTAAAAACAACCAAATTATAGTAGACATGTTTATAATTAATTATGAATGAAAATAAATAAATTAATATATTTTGTTGTTATAATTTTATTTATTAGCAAAAATAAATTTTAAATTTGAAACAATGTCAACGACGTTTGAAATTGTCTAGAATGTAATTGATTTACTTTGGTGATTAATTGGAATCACATACATGAAATAGTGTCTTGAAATTGTCTAGAATGTAATTGATTTACTTTGGTGATTAATTGGAATCACATACATGAAATAGTGTCGTTGTCAATCATGTTGAACATTGTTTTCAATGTGCTTGATTCAGGTGTTATATAGGAGATGTTTGTAGCCGTCAATGTAAAATGAAATTAATAAATATATTATGTTTTTATTATATTAAATATAATTATTTTATTAAATATTATCGTAGCAAATAATAATTTGTGACAAGACACCGGATATATTTTATAGTGAAAGACAATGAGAATAACTTGTTAGTAAAGTAATTAATGTAAATTTCATTTTATTTATAAATAAGAAAAATATGTGAAATTATAATTAAATAAAAAATTATTATAATTACTTCTTAGGTACACCTCAATTAAAACAATATGGATACACCTCAAAATATCTTCAATTATGAGTTATATAAAAATGGAAAACAATTTCCGATAAAAAATAGATGAAAATAAATGTGTATATTGATAAACAAATATGGTATTTTTTGGGTTCACTTACATCTGAAGAAAAATTTATTGAAATTAAAAGGTAAAAAGAACGTGATTATTATAACTA
>JBBPBT010001302.1:4678676-4692528 GCA_037974875.1 Cicer bijugum | reverse complement strand
TATATATATATGGTATTGATATTTTTTGTTAGTCTTGATTATTAAAAAAATATAATTTAAAATTTTATTTTGGTTTATATATATAATTATTGTATTGATAATAATTTATTATATTGTTTGCAAATGCATGCTCCCCTAATTAACATATAAATATGTCAAAATTTATGTATAGAATTTTCCTAAAAGAAAGGGTCTTAAACAACGTTTTGCTAACAAGGTTGAAGACTTTCTCAATTTTGCGAGAGTGCAAAAAATTGTCGAAGATGAAGGGCGAATGAGATATCCATGTTGTTTATGTCGATGTAGACGGTTTAAAAGTAAAGATGAAATAAGAGTGCATTTGTATGCAGATGGATTTATGCCTAACTACTGGATTTGGACTAATCATGGAGAAGAGTCTCTGGCGGCGCCTAATACTAGTACATCTGTGGAGAATTATAACATAGGTCCTTCAAGTAGTACTAACATGTTAGGTATAGATTATTATAACTATTAACACTTTGAGGCGATGAATGATATGATCTCAGATGCTGTTGGGGTTAATTTGTCATTCAATGAAGATCAATATGATGATACCAGACTTCCCAATGAAGAAGCTCAGAGATTCTATGGTCTTTTGAAAGAGACAAATAAACCGTTGTTTGAAGGTTCTTCAAACTCAAAGTTATCAATGTGTATTAGACTGTTAGGTCTAAAGTCTCAATTTCATGTTCCTGATTTAGCTTTGGATTTGATGACTAAAATGATGCTAGATGCAACACCTGTTAGAGATGGTTTGCTGCAAAGTTATTACGATGCGAAACAGTTAATGTCAAAGTTAGGATTAGGTGTCAAGAGGATTGATTGTTGTGTTAAAGGTTGCATGTTGTATAATGACAATGAATTTGGTATGAATGATGCTAACTTAGTTGAATGCAAGTTTTGTCAACAACCAAGGTATCACCAAAGGAATAACTCTAGGGTAAGTAGGGGAAAATCAATTCCAAGGAAAGCAATGTTTTACCTCCCTATTGTATCAAGATTGCAGAGATTGTTTGCATCAATACAAACTGCAAGAAAGATGACTCAATTTATCGAAGTTGATCAATTTTTACATTGTTTCAAAGTAAGTGATTACATTAATTTATTTAAGTACTAATTATATATACATTTGATTGCTTAATTGAATTATATTTTTAATAATTTTGAAATTTAAACAAACAACAGACTAAATGTACTTGGAAAAGAGAACATGATGCCGCAGTTTTGGTTTCATTTGACCATCGCTTTTCAAAGCGTCTCTCATATATGTTGGCTTACGCACATAATAAGGGCGAGGAAAAACGACCTAATTGGATTGGTGAAAATGTTTGGACTGCTTTGTGGAGGAAGTGGAACACAAATGCTTACAAACAGAAGAGAGAAAAAGCAAAGATTAATAGAGCATCTGAGAGGGGTACTAGTACTCATAAGGGAGGTTCCATGTCTGCTGGAGAAATTAAATATTATATGGTAATTAATTATTATTTATAATATATATCTATTAATTTATATTCAATTAATCATCACATTTCACCAACTTATAGACATGACATTAATTTAATATATATTTTAGGAAAAACAACTTGGAAGGGAGGTCACTCAGGCTGAGATACATCGTTATCTTCATGTTAATCCTGAAACAAATGAGTATACTGATGAATTATCAAAAATGATTCAGGTAATTATTATATATTGATTATTATATATTAATTATACCTTTACATTATTATATATTAATTATTAACTATTTTAATTTTTAATATAGGAACAACTTCAACAAGTCATGAAAGAATGGGATGATCATCAAGCTACTCTTCCTCCTACTATGCGAGCTGGTCCAGTGCAGCAGAAACAATATGAGATCGCAAGTTTTATGAACATCAGTGGTGGCAAGTACAAAGGGCGTGTGCTGGGTGCCAGTAGTTTATCATCAACCTTTGTGAAAGGTCCAACCGACTATATTTAGACTGAGACCTCTTCTTCTTATGCTAGTACGGATCGATCTCATCATTCGTCGATAGATAATCTTGTCCAGTTAAAGGAGCAATGGGCAAGTGAGCAAGAAGAAAGGACACAACAGCTGATACAAGCCACAATTGATAAATTGAATGAGGAATGGAAACAAAAGATTCAAGAGCAGCAGCAGCAGTTTCAGCAGCAACAACAATTTCAACAACAACAATTTTCATTTCCTCCTATCTTTCTTCAGCAGTTCCCTCCTCGGCCTCAATACTTGCATCAACAACCACTTTCCCAGCAGCAACAAAATTACTCTCAATACTCCCAGTAGCAGCAACCGCCTCCAAATTTCCAACAGCAACACCAGGATCCTTCAAACTCTACCTTCCAGCAACAACAGCAGCCAATGTTTCAGCAACGATAATATTTTCATAATTATCAGTATGCTCCGTCATCTTCACATCAACTTCCTCAACCTCAACCTTATCATCAAACTGCATACCGACCAACTATGCAAACAACTGCGTTGATCATACCAGATTTAAATCAACCTCAACCAGCTAGGGCTCCTCCTTCGACTAGTGGTGGTTCCATTGTAGATGAAATTCAATTTCAAACCACGATGTCTCCTCCAACACAAATTAATAATACTTTTGAGGGACTTCTTTCGCCGGGTAACATTAATGCAGGAAATAATGATGGTGGGAGTGGAGCTGATCAGAGGAATTATTATGAGGATTGATTTCGTTTGAAGAATTTCATAATTTATTTTTGGGTTGTATGAACACATATATATTAATTATGTTGTCCTAGTTAATTATTGTGTGTTTAATTTTGGATTTGTAAGACATTATTTGTTAATTTTGGAATGCATGTTTTATTTGATTTTGTGGTAATTACTAGCTTTAATTATTATTAATATTATATTTTTATATATAATATTTATTTTAATTTTAATATTTAATTTAAATTTTATTTAAATTTTAATTTATTTGTAATTTAAATTAATCTTTAATTATAATTTAAATATTTTATTTTAAATTTTTAATTATATTAAGATTAGTTTTTTATATATTAAATTTAATTTATAATGATATTATATTTTAAATTTAATTATAATTTAAATTTAAATTTTAATATTATATTTATATTAATTTATTATATATAATATTATAATAAACTATTAATCTTGGATTTAAAAATTAATTTTTTAAATACGTAATATTTTGTGGTGGCCTAAGCCCTCACAAAATATATATTTTTTTAATCAGCATGGTATTTGTGGCGGCCTAAACCCCAAAATCAAACCTTTATTTTTCTTCTTTGGCTGTTGTTCTTCTTCCTTGACCTTTTTCGACACTATTCCCGTTCTTCTGCTCCCCCTCACGACTCACCTAGGAAGATACTGTTCAACCATGTCGGCCTTCTTTCTATAGTATATCATCTTCGACACAGACAAGATATTCGTCATCATATCTGAACCATTCTCATCAGTATGAATCTTCTAAATTAAAAATGACTTTATATCCAAGGCAACTCGTATCCAAAAGATACTGCACTTCAATATACTTCGACTTTACATGAAAAGTCGGATTTTTGCTGAGATGAATCGCACTCTACATAGAATAACACACACTTGTCTTACTTGAGGGCTAACTCATGTTGGAATTTCTTCATCCATAAGAGTTCTTTGGAAGCTTCAATTGTTGCAATTTACTTAGCTTCAGTAGTAGATAATGTAACACACTTTTGTAACCTTGATTGTCAAGACACAATTCCTCCTACAAACTTATTCATATAACCAAACGTAGATTTTCTAGAATCAATATCACCTACCATATTTCTATCTGTGTAGCCATCCAACACAGATTCACCATCTCTATAGCATATACACACTTTGGAAGTGCCTCTGAGGTATATGAGAATACACTTCACTGCTTGCCAATTATCTTTACCAATATTAGAGAGAAATCGACTAACAACTCCAACTGTATGAGCAATATTTGGCCTTGTGCATATCATAGCAAAAACCAAACTACCAATTACAGATGCATAAAGAATCTTCTTCGTCTCTTCTTTGTCTTTCTCACTTGTAGTACATTGAACATAATTCAATTTAAGCTGAGTAGCAAGTTGAGTACTAACATGTTTACAATTGTTTACGTTAAACCTCTTTATCACCTTCTCAATGTAATTGTGTTAAGACAACCACAATTTATTATTCTTCCTATCACGTGTAATTCTTATGCCTAGAATTTGCTTTGTAGGACCCAAGTCTTTCATTGCAAAAGACTTGTTCAGATATTTCTTTAGAGATTGAATCTTCTTAGTGTCATGACCAACAATCAACATGTCATCCAAATATAACGAGAGAATAAAATAATCACCATTAGATAATTTATTGACCTACACACAATGGTCAGAAGTAGTTTTACCGCATCCATGTTTCTCCATAAAAGAATCAAATTTCTTGTACCATTGTCGAGGTGCTTGCTTGAGCCCATACTAAGTTTTCTTCAATTTACACAAAAGTTGCTCTTTACCTTTGACTTTGAAACCCTCTGGTTGCTCCATATAGATCTCTTCCTCCAAATCACCATGAAGGAATGAAGTTTTCACATCAAGTTGTTCAACCCCTAGGTTCAAACTAGTTGTTAACCCAAGCACAACTCGATTAGAGGACATCTTCACCACAAGTGAAAAAATTTCATCAAAGTCAATACCTTTTCTTTGATTAAAACCTTTCACAAACAATCTTGTTTTGTATCTTGGTTTAGAACTATTCTCTTCTATCTTTATCTTGTATACTCATTTGTTCTTGAGTGCTTTTCTACCATTATAAAACTTTACCAAATCAAATGTGTGATTCTAATGCAAGGAATTCATCTCTTCTTGCATGGCCTTCAACCGCTTTCTTTATCAACATTTGTAATAGTTTATTCATAGTACTCTGGCTCTCCACTATCAGTGATCACCACATACTCATGTGGAGGATATCTTTGAGAAGGTTGATGTTCTCTAGTAGATTTGTGCATGATCAGCAGTGGATGAAGTCCTTGTCCAAACATTGTTGATGCGTCGAATTTGCATTTGGTTCACTATTGCTTCACCAAATGTATGAGTGGTTGTGAGTGATTCTTCATCGGCTAGAGACACCTTGAAATGCCTCAGAATCCTCATTACCAGTTGGGGGTAGGGCAGGATGTGCTTCCCTTGTGCTGATTCCCACATGTTCAGCAGCACAATCCATGTCCAACTCATTCTGAGCTCTTTGTACAGCCCCCATAGCAGTACAACGTCCAGCTGCTGTACAACAACATGATTTCCAGCTCTAGGTACTAACATCCTTGTTAGCACGTACATGAGCAACCTGTGCTCAACCTTCATTTGTCCTGCTTGAATAGTCCCTTTCTCAACAAAACCTTCGATCATCAGTTCCTGTAAAGCAGCATGCTTATTGATAGAGTTTTCCCAACCTTCGTCTTCTGGAGCGTCTTGTGCTCGTCCATCAATGGTATACCCACAGAAGGGTAAACCAGTCAGCTTGGAAAACTCTTCAAAAGTCATAGCAATCCTTTTGTTTTTCACTTCTGCTGCAAAACCAGTCTTGGTCAGGATGAAGGTAGAATAGAAGGCTCTCACTAGCCTTGGATAGACATCCAACGAACAGGAAAGAAGGTTTTCCAAACCATGAAATCTCAAATGATTTTGAAATGAAAAACCATTTTTATCAAAGTAAGGAAAATCCAGTGTTCTTGCATCTTTGATTTTTCTTTTAAAAAATGAATCTGGAACAGCCTTGCCTTCAGCATGTTTCTCTTTTGAAGGCTTAACCTTCTTAGGTGGAGATGAAGGCTTTTTCTTCTTCTTAGTTAACTCCTTCATAGCATCACCCAACAATTTTTAAGATGGAGGAACCTTCCTCTTTTTACTAATTTCAGGAGTAGTGGCAACAACTTTGCCCTTATCCTTAGCCAAAACCTTGTGTGTAGGTATTGATATTCTCTTGGCCGGAGGTGAAGGAGGTGGAGGAGGTGAGGGTGAAGGGGTTCTTCCACTAGAAGTAGAAGAGAAAGAAGATGAGCTGGTTTGTGGAATGACTTTAGAGGAGGGTCCAGCAGAGGTAATGGATGGTTTTCTACCAGTTTGTTTAACACGAGCCATTGTAGAAAGTAGATTGGAGATTGATTGGATGAAGAAAAGATTGCAGTTGGATGAAGGAGATGATAACAGAGTGAGAAATTGGATTGGGAAATCGAATTAGGGTTTTCCAGGTTTATATAGCACTGTAGAAATCCGATTGCCCAATAGAATGATTACACTTCTGGGTTAAAAAAGTAACCGTTACACTCATCCAACGGCTATAATTTTCTCAACGGATATATACCAATCGATTGTCCAATCGATGCTCGGGTTTTGATTTACAAAGATTCTCAAACTTGTGAGTTATTTAATCCAAACAGTCGCTTGTCCAATCACATTTTTAACCATTTTCCAATGCATCATCCGATTGCCCATTCGAATGACGTAACACAATCTTCAAAAATATGGTTTCTGAGATATGAACACTCGATTTGCCATCCGATTGTCGTGATGAAAACTTCAACAGTCAGGCTTCTGAGATATCAGCACTCGAATGTCCATCCGATTGAAGCAAAAAGTTGACATAACAGACATAAACAAAATAAAAACTGAGACCCAACTATTCGACGTTGCAATCGAATATCGTGTTTCCAATTTGACAAAATGAAGCACTGTTCATCAAACAGTCGATTTTGCAATCGAGTTTTGAGTGAAAAATACTTATCTGGCCACATGACACTCGATTATGCAGTCGAATTGGGTATAAGGATCAGATTTCATTGGGATCAATGATGCCCAATTTCATTCTTATAAAGAAGAAACTGTCCTTAGGCAAGGCCTTGGTGAAAATGTCAGCCAACTGCTCAGTTGTATTGACATATTCCAACTTAATCTTGCCCTGTTGATATTGATCTCGAATGAAGTGATGCCTTATTTCTATGTGCTTGGTCCTAGAATGCATGAAAGGGTTCTTAGTGATATTAATAGCACTAGTATTATCACACATAATAGACACAGTTCCTAGATCCACACCAAAATCAGAGAGGTGTTGCTGCATCCAAAGAATTTGAGCACAACAACTACCAGCAGCAACATACTCAGCTTCAGCAGTTGAGAGTGCTACACTGTTTTGTTTCTTGCTATGCCAAGAAACAAGAGAGTTCCCTAAAATTTGGCAAGTACCAGAGGTACTTTTCCTGTCCAATTTGCATCCAGCAAAGTCAGAATCAGAATAACCAACTAGAGTGCAAGTAGATCCCTTAGGATACCATAAACCAAGATCTTTGGTTCCTATGAGATATCTGAAGATTCTCTTAACAACACTGAGGTGTGATTCCTTAGGATTGGCCTGGTATCTAGCACACATACACACACTAAATATGATGTCTGGTCTACTAGCTGTTAGGTAAAGTAAGGACCCTATCAGGCTTCTAAACACAGTCACATCTACAGCTTTACCCGATTCATCCTTATCTAAGTAGCAGGATTGACTCATAGGCGTGTCAATGGATTTAAATTTTTCAATATTAAATTTCTTTAAAAGATCACTGCAATATTTTGATTGACTAAGGAAAATGCCATTTTTGCTTTGTTTGATTTGAAATCCAAGGAAGTAAGTCAATTCTCCCATCATGGACATTTCAAATCTGCCTTTCATAGTATTTTCAAAATCTTTACAAAGCTTATCATTTGTTGATCCAAATATGATGTCGTCAACATAAATTTGGACCAATAAAATGTCTTTTCCTTGTCTTTTGATAAATAGTGTTTTATCTACATTTCCCCTTGAAAAATTTTCTTGTAAAAGGAAATTGCTCAGCTTATCATACCAAGCTCTTGGAGCTTGTTTCAAACCATAGAGGGGTTTTGTAAGTTTAAACACATGATTTGGAAGCTTAGGATCTTCAAAACTAGGAGTTTGACTTACAAAGACTTCCTCCTGAATGTCTCCATTCAAAAAAGCACTTTTAACATCCATTTGAAATAATTTGAAATCCATTATACAAGCATAGACCAACAGAATCCTAATAGCTTCTAGTCTGGCTACTGGGGCATAGGTCTCATCATAGTCTATTCCCTCTTCCTGGTTGTAACCCTTGGCCACTAACCTAGCTTTATTCCTTGTAATGACACCATTCTCACATTTTGTTTCTGAAAACCCACCTAGTTCCTATGACATGTTTATTCTCTGGTCTTGGAACAAGAGTCCACACTTGGTTTCTCTCAAACTGATTAAGTTCTTCTTGCATGGCTACTATCCAGTCATGGTCCATAAGAGCTTCCTTAATGTTTTTGGGTTCTATCTGAGAAACAAAAGCTGTAAGGTTGCAAAACTCTCTAAGGGATTTTCTGGTTGAAACTCCTTTTGAAATATCTCCAATAATGTTGTCTACGGGATGGTTCTTAGAAAACTTCCATTCATTGGGTAACTCATCTTCCCTAATAGGTTCTACACAGTCAAGGTTGGTTGGAGGTTCAGGCTCACTGGTTTCTACAGGTTCAGAATCCACAATATCATCCAAAGATTTATCAACTGTAGAAAGAGTGTTGTTCAAGTTTTCATCAAATTTGACATGTACAGACTCCTCTACAGTTTTGGTTCTTTTATTGTAGATTCTATACGCCTTACTAACCTGGGAATAGCCTAGAAAGATACCCTCATCTGCCTTAGGATCAAATTTACCTAGATGTCCCTTGCCATTGTTTAACACAAAGCACTTACACCCAAAAATCCTAAAGTAGGAGATGTTAGGCTTTCTCCCTTTGTATAACTCATAGGGAGTCTTTCTAAGTAAAGGTCTAATAAGAATCCTATTCACTACATGAGCAGCAGTGTTAATGGCATCAGCCCAAAAGTACTTAGGAAGATTAGAATCCTTAAGCATTGTCCTAGCAAGCTCTTCTAAGGATCTATTCTTTCTCTCTACTACTCCATTTTGTTGTGGAGTTCTAGGGGCTGAAAATATGTGTTTGATACCATGATGTTCACAGTAGGTTTGAAAAGCATCATTTTGGAATTCACCTCCATGATCACTTTTTATGGATATGATTTTCTGGTTATTCTCATTTTGAACCAAGGCATCAAATTTCTTAAAAGTTGAGAATGCCTCACTCTTGTGAGTCAGAAAATATGTCCATGTGAACCTAGTGTAATCATCTACCAAAACATAGCCATATAGGTTCCCTCCAAAGCTCCTAACCTGAGATGGACCAAACAGGTCCATGTGCACCAACTCTAAAACCTTCTTGGTTTGAACCAAGTTTATAGGGGGGAAAGAGGATTTAGCCAGCTTACTCCTCTCACAGGAGTCACACAGCCTATCCTTGGAAAATTTCCTATTTGGGAGACCTAAGACTAGCTGCTTACTAACAAGTTTGTTCAAGTGGTCCATATGAATATGAGCCACTCGCTTGTGCCACAGCCAGCTCTCATCAGCACTAGACAACAAGCAACAAACATCATTTGCAGGTAAAGAATCAAAATCTATCATGTAAATATTATTAACTCTTTTACCTGTCAGTTTCATACCTTCAACTTCCTTATGCTCAAGTGTGCAGGATATGGAAGTAAAGTTTACCTTAAACCCTTTGTCACACAGATGACTAATGCTTAGTAAGTTGTGTTTCAGACCTTCAACAAATAAAACGTCCTTGATAATAGCTGTTGAATTGTTTCCTATATCTCCAATGCCTAGGATCTTCCCTTTGTTGTTATCTCCGTATTTGACAAAACCACCACTTTTTAAGTTCAGAGACAAGAACTTGGACTTGTCTCCAGTCATATGCTTGGAGCATCCACTGTCTAGATACCATGATTGATTCCTGGATGCCAAGCATATCTACATAAAAAGAGTCAAGTTTTGGATTTAGGTACCCAATTCAAATTGGGTCCTGGGGCGTTAGTTTCAAATGATGGTTCCTTAACTTTCCAAATTTGTCTCCATCCTCTGTTGGCACATTTTTTCAGTTTGCAATTAAACACCTTATGTCCCTTTTTGCAACAAAAGTGACACACAACAGAAGGGGATGGCTTTTGATTTGGTCTAGTAAAGTTATCATACATTTGTTTAGATTTAACAAATTCCTGATGCCTTTTCACTTGCATGTTTTGTTTATAGCCAAGTCCAGTTTTAACATCTAGATTTCTCTAATTTCTAAGAAGTCTATCTAAGTTGTTTTTACCACTGTTGAACTTAGCTACATCACATTTCAGTTCATGAGTTTCTTTTTTCAGTTTTTCATTTATGTCTTTAAGAGACTCATGCTTCAAGTTAACTTCATCATATTGCATGCATTTTTCATCTAGCTGTTTCTTAGTACTAATCAGTTGTTTGAGTACACTAACATATTCAGCATGTAGTTCATTAAAGGCATCATGATGTTCATCATAAGATGGAGTAGATGTAGTACTTACCTCACTGTCAGATTCTGAATCAGTGTTAGCCATAAGACACAAGTTAGCTTCTTCATTTTCTGATTCTTCAGATGAATCTTCATCATTGTCGTTCCAGGCAACGTAAGCTTTCCTGTTTGAAGGCTGTTGATCCTTGCCCTTAGTCTTGGTAGGCTTGTTTCTGTTTTGCAGCTTGTAACACTCAGATCTGATGTGGCCTATTTTCCCACATTCATAGCAAGTTATGACTTTGCTATCACTGGTATCACCCTTGCTGGAGCCTTTTGTCTTGGAATTATGTGGTTTTCTTGACTGGCCTCCTTTCTTTTTTAGAAACTTCTTAAATTTTCTGACCAACATACCTATCTCAGGTTCTTCACTTGATTCACTTTCTGAGCTTTCTGAATCTGAATCTGGTTCAGATTTTGTTTTGTGAGTTTGAGTCTTCAGTGCAAGTCCTTTGCTTTTTCTGTTTGATTGCTCTATCTCATTTAATCTGTGTAATTCCATCTCATGTTCACGAAGCTTTCCAAACAATGTTGCTATAGTCATGTTGGCAAGATCTTTAGACTCAGCAATAGCAGTTATCTTGGGCTGCCATTCCCTTGACAAACACCTCACAACTTTTCCTATCTGCTGTTCATTATCCACAACTTTTCCCAGGGCATGTAGATTGTTGATAATGTGAGTGAATCTTGTATGTAGATCATTTATAGATTCATCTTTCTTCATGCAGAAAAGTTCATACTCGTGCATAAGTGTATTTGTTCTTGCCCGTTTGACATCTGTAGTACCTTCATGTGTTTCTTGCAAAGTGTCCCACATTTCCTTTGCAGTCTTGGAGTTTGACACTCTGAAGAATTCTTCTGCACTCAAAGCTGATGTTATAATATTCTTTGCTTTAGCATTGTAACCAACTTTCTTTTTGTCATCATCAGACCAATCAGCTCTTGGTTTGATGATGCATGATGATCCTTCAGTGCCTGCAATTTTAGGAACGTAAGGACCATTTTCCACTGCATCTAAAATGTCCAGCCCACATGCTTCCAGAAAGATAAGCATCCTTTCTTTCCAGTACATGTATGCTGTACCATTAAAGGCAGGGGGTCTGGTTAGAGATGCTCCTTCTCCTAGGAAATCTAAAGAAGTTATTTTCTTTTATGAGATTTTCTCTAAAAAAGTTAGGCTCTTGATGCCAATTGTTGGAAAACTATGACTTCTTTTGATTAACAACGAGAGAATTAAGATCAAATCCAACTAGTTCGACATAATTCCCATATTAATCATGCAACATTCATACAACTCATACACAACAAAAATTTAAAATCACATACAAAATTATCAAGAAGCATACAAGAATAAGCAGGTAAACAATGCTGAAAATTAAAGAGAAGGGACAAGAAAGATTGCACCGCGATATATCCTGGTTCAGTCGTTAATCTAACGACCTACATCCAGTCCCAAAATCACAATATGATTTCAGCCTTTTACTATAGAATGAATTCGAGTACTTTTAAAGATTTTCCAGTCTTCTACACGACCTATCAATCTAACTCCCTTCACTCCTATCTTGTCACCACTTGATCCTTGTAGTTTATCCCCAAACTCACACAAGATCAAAGTAAAACTTCCTCTTGATGATACCACACCAACAAGGATAGCCACCAGTTTCCAAACTGGATTTTGTACAACATCAATTACAAAGAATTGTCTTTTTCATGAACAAAGAAAAGAAGTATCAAGAATTGTATCCAATCACTCTAGCATCACACAAAAGAATTGATTTGCCAATGAATATTTTTGTGTGTTAAGAAACTTTTCTTTCAAAGTGTTTTCAGAGGTATGCAAAAATTGAGAGCAAAATATTCTGAAAATTGTGAAAAGTTTTGTGCAAGAGTTATGTTTAAAATGTTTTGAAACATCTTATATATATTCAAGGAAAACACCAGGACAGTCGATTGCCCAATCGAGTTTATAAAGGCATAGTCGATTGCTGCATCGAGTGTCGCATGTCATGTGTTTCTAGAAACTTGAATTATATAAGCTTCACTTGATTGGACAATTGATTTGTTCAATTTCTGAATCAGACCTGATGCTATGATTTCCTTTCAATCGAGTGAGCAATCGAGTTGGCCAAAACTGGGTGCTCACTGTAACTTGAAAAATAGCATCACTCGATTCATCAATCGAGTGTCGTGATCAAAGTGATTCAGACCTGATGCTATAATTTCCTTTCAATCGAGTGAGCAATCGAGTTGTCCAAAACTGGGTGCTCATTGTAACTTGAAAAATAGCATCAATCGATATGTCAATCGAGTATCGTGGTCAAAGTGACTCAGATACTGCAAACAATCAAGTTGCCAATCGAGTGGACAATCGAGTGGTCAATCGAGTGGGCACAAACTGAGTGCTCTCTGTAACTCAAACTTCAGCATCAATCGAATTGTCAATCCATTGTGCAATCGAGTTGACAATCGAGTGATCCTGTTACAGACCTCAGTTATTTTTAATAGTTTATGTGCCATTCGATTGATGAACCATTCAATCGATTGTTTAGTCGAATGTTTCAGAGTTGGGTTTCATAAAAAATGAATGAATGATAAAAGTTCATTGGCAGGGACTTAAGTGTGAAACCCTAGTGATTAGTTTACTCAACTTGATACTTTGACACCTAATACCACTATACAATTTTGCATCTTCCTCAAGTGCATCTTCCAACTTTGGTTGAATCCTTGAGTTGCAAGCTATTGTTCCATGTGTGTGGTGTCTTCATGTTTGCCTGAGATGTTTCTCAATTCAAAACATTAGATAAAGCAAATATTTCATGTGTACTGTATGTTTGGGACTTAAATCAAAAACTTGGTCAGGGAAGCTCATGACCTACATCAACAACTAAAAAAGGAAAAATATAATTAACTATTTCTATAGAAATAAGAAGAATTAAAAAAAACAATCTCATTTGTGTGGTTGTTCCAAAAGGAGAGTGTCACAAACATGAGAGAGATATAAAAGCATAAAAGAATTTACAAAATTGTAGAAAATAATGAAAAATGATGAAAGACATATTATTTAGGCTAAATAAAACTCGTGGTTTCTTAACTTAATTTCAGTTAACATTTTGGTCTTTTATTTATTTATTTTTCCCGATTTGATCATTTATTTTAATTTTAAGTGACAATTTGATCTTGTATATTTTGAAATATCTACAATGTTATGTTTTTTTTCTTTGCAAAAATTCATAAAAAATTTTAAAAAAAATCCATAATATTAATTATTATCTTCAATATAATACAAATTTCATTAAATCCATAACTTAAATATTTAAATAAACTCATATTTTCATCTCTAACAACATCAAATAAAGAATAAAAATATGAGTTTATTTGAATATTTGAG
>JBBPBT010001302.1:4640966-4678161 GCA_037974875.1 Cicer bijugum | reverse complement strand
TGAAAAGAAATATAAAAAATTGAGAATTTATGGAAATCTAATGTTTTGAAGAAAAAAAATCTTTCTTAATTATAATATATATTGTAATTATTTAATTTAATAAGACTTGCCAAATAATCTTTTTGAAAAAAAAAATTTATTGATAATTATATGAATATATAATATCTATATATATATAAAATTAAGATTGTTCTATAATATAAAATTTACGTGTCACATTATCACATGTGTCTGTGTTTAGGTGCATCTAACCATTATCTATACTATATAAAAATAAGACATGTTGTATAATGTAAATTGTAAACGTGATATTCTCGGAATGTAAATTAGAGTCTACCTAATAATAGTTGGGAACATTAATTAGCAATAACAACTTTATAACAATTTTCAATTAAAGTGGTTACGTCAAAGTAACTCTCGGAGAAGATAAAACTACTCAGATTGTATATTAAAATAATAAACTCAATGGTAGAAATAACATATCAAAATTGTAAATCAAACGGATCAAGTTTGTTACACACTTGTTACCATCACCAAAATCAAACCTTTATTTTTCTTCTTTGGATGTTGTTCTTCTTCCTTGGCCTTTTTCGACACTATTCCCGTTCTTTTGCTCCCCCTCAGGACTCACCTAGGAAGATACTGTTCAACCATGTCGGCCTTCTTTCTATAGTATATCATCTTCGACACAGACAAGATATTCGTCATCATATCTGAGCCATTCTCATCAGTATGAATCTTCTAAATTAAAAATGACTTTATATCCAAGGCAACTCGTATTCAAAAGATACTGCACTTCAATATACTTCGACTTTACATGAAAAGTCGGATTTTTGCTGAGATGAATCGCACTCTACATAGAATAACACACACTTGTCTTACTTGAGGGCTAACTCATGTAGGAATTTCTTCATCCATAAGAGTTCTTTGGAAGCTTCAATTGTTGCAATTTACTTAGCTTCAGTAGTAGATAATGTAACACACTTTTGTAACCTTGATTGTCAAGATACAATTCCTCCTACAAACTTCTTCATATAACCAAACGTAGATTTTCTAGAATCAATATCACCTACCATATTTCTATCTGTGTAGCCATCCAACAGAGATTCACCATCTCTATAGCATATACACACTTTGAAAGTGCCTCTGAGGTATATGAGAATACACTTCACTGCTTGCCAATTATCTTTACCAATATTAGAGAGAAATCGACTAACAACTCCAACTATATGAGCAATATTTGGCCTTGTGCATATCATAGCAAAAACCAAACTACCAATTACAGATGAATAAAGAATCTTCTTCGTCTCTTCTTTGTCTTTCTCACTTGTAGGACATTGAACATAATTCAATTTAAGCTGAGTAACAAGTTGAGTACTAACATGTTTACAATTGTTTACGTTAAACCTCTCTATCACCTTCTCAATGTAATTGTGTTAAGACAACCACAATTTATTATTCTTCCTATCATGTGTAATTCTTATGCCTAGAATTTGCTTTGTAGGACCCAAGTCTTTCATTGCAAAAGACTTGTTCAGATATTTCTTTAGAGATTGAATCTTCTTAGTGTCATGACCAACAATCAACATGTCATCCAAATATAACGAGAGAATAAAATAATCACCATTAGATAATTTATTGACCTACACACAATGGTCAGAAGTAGTTTTACCGCACCCATGTTTCTCCATAAAAGAATCAAATTTCTTGTACCATTGTCGAGGTGCTTGCTTGAGCCCATACTAAGTTTTCTTCAATTTACACAAAAGTTGCTCTTTACCTTTGACTTTGAAACCCTCTGGTTGCTCCATATAGATCTCTTCCTCCAAATCACCATGAAGGAATATAGTTTTCACATCAAGTTGTTCAACCCCTAGGTTCAAACTAGTTGTTAACCCAAGCACAACTCGATTAGAGGACATCTTCACCACAAGTGAAAAAATTTCATCAAAGTCAATACCTTTTCTTTGATTAAAACCTTTCACAAACAATCTTGTTTTGTATCTTGGTTTAGAACTATTCTCTTCTGCCTTTATCTTGTATACTCATTTGTTCTTGAGTGCTTTTCTACCATTAGGAAACTTTACCAAATCAAATGTGTGATTCTAATGCAAGGAATTCATCTCTTCTTGCATGGCCTTCAACCACTTTCTTTATCAACATTTGTAATAGTTTATTCATATTACTCTGGCTCTCCACTATCAGTGATCATCACATACTCATGTGGAGGATATCTTTGAGAAGGTTGATGTTCTCTAGTAGATCTTCTCAACTCAAACTCAACTGGTGGCTCAACTGAAACCTGCTCATCATGGTCAGGTACATGATCATCAGTTACATTCTCATCATCTCTCTGTATATTTCCCTTATCAACAAAAGTTTATGCAGGAGGCTTAGGTGCAACATCAATGTAACTTCTGGAATTTAGTTTCTCACTACGCGAAAAATGTCATTTAATAGCACTCATTTTACAGCGCTTACTAAATACAAACGCTGTTGTAAATATATTTTAAAAATAACGGAGCCTATCACATCGCTTTTTTTACAAGCGCTATGAAAAAGGCGCTTTTGTAGGGTCATATAGCTTTTGCGCATAATGTTTATAAGGCTTTTATAGTGCTTGTACCAAAGCGCTGTAAACTGAAGCGCCCTCACGTATTGTTTTACAACGCTTTTTTTCACACGCGTTGTAAAAGACATGCGCTTTTAAATAACTTAATTACCTATTATAGCATTTTTTTCACAAGCGCTGTAAAAGATATGCGCTTTCAAATAATTTTATTAATTATTATAGCTTTTTTTTTTCACATGCGCTGTAAAATCATTCACTTTAAATAAATATCATTTACTATTAAATAAATAAAAACAAATTTAAAACAAATTTACGAACCCTCATCACCTCTACTCTAGGGACCCTCATATCCTCTACGTATCGTGCGACCATCTAGTTGTCTCACGTATTTATTAATTTGTTTTTATAAAAAAATCTTTAGTTTTTTAATAATTGAAAATTAATAAATTGTTATATATTAAATCTTTTTTTTTTGAAATTTGTTGATCTGTTCTATTTTGAAATCTTTTCTGTTTTGAAATTGTTATTAGATATGTTGATATTGGTTTCTTTTTGAAATTTGTTGATATGTTTTAAAAGCTTATTATTTTTGTAACTGCATTTTTATAGGTCGTATAATATGGACCGGAAATGGATGTATGCCAATCGATTGTCAAAAGTGTATGAAAATGGAGTGAAGGAGTTTGTTGAGTTTGCAGTGAATGAAAATGCAAAAGATCCAAATAGAGTCATTTGTCCTTGTTTAAAATGTTGTTTTGGAAAACGCGTTAGAGAAGATGAATTGGAAGGACATTTAGTATGTAATGGAATTGATCAAAGCTACACATGTTGGATAAGACATGGTGAGAAAAAAAAGGAAACATTAATTTTGAGAATGGTTCGATATATGCTTCATCTGACTTCGATACAGATATATATGAGCCGGACTGAGTTGAGGAGATTGCAAAAGCAGTTGAAGAAGATCTTCAAGATTGTCCTAAAATGTTTGAGAGTTTGTTAAGTGATGCAGAGAAACCATTATATAATGGTTGTACTAAATTCCCAAGACTGTCGGGGATATTAAAGTTGTACAACTTAAAGCGAGTAATGGATGGTCTGATAAAAGCTTCACAACATTATTAACACTCTTAAAAGATATGTTTCCAGATGATAATGAACTTCCCAGTTGAACTTACGAGGCTAAACGAATTTTGTGCTCTATTGGCATGAGTTACGAAAGGATTCATGTGTGTCCTAACGATTGCATTTTATTTCAAAACGAATATCCGAAATGCAATGTCTCTCGATATAAGAAGAAAGAATCTACTCCAGCAAAAGTCGTGTGGTATTTTCCTATAGTACAAGATTTAGGAGCATGTATTGTAGTGAAGAAGATTCAAAACACTTGACATGGCATGCAGAAGAAAGAATTAGAGATGGAATGTTTCGACACCCTGCAGATTCCCAACAATGGGCAAAAATTGATCACGAGTATCCTGAATTCGGGATAGAGTCAAGAAATCTAAGACTTGCACTTTCTAATGATGGAATGAATCCACATGGTCTTCAAAGCATCTCACACAACACGTGACCAATGATTTTGTTGATTTATAACCTACCTCCATGGTTATGTATGAAGCGTAAGTTTATGATGTTTTCTCTGTTAATTTCTGGACCCAAACAACCGGGGAATGATATCGATGTATACTTGACTCCTTTAATTGAAGATTTAAAAATTATGTGGGAGACAGGTGTGGAAGTTTATGATGGGTATAAGAAAGAATGTTTCAATTTGAGGGCTATGTTGTTCGACACAATTAATCATTTTCCAGCATATGGTAATTTATTAGGATATAGCATTAAAGGTCAGTGTGCATGTCCTATATGTAAAGAGAGTACAAATTGGATATGGTTGAAACATTGTAAGAAGAATGTGTTTCTTGGACATCGTAGATTTTTATCTTATAGTCATCAGTATCGTGGGTGGAGAAATGCATTCAATGGAAAATCAGAGGAAGGTAAAGCTCCTTTAGCACCGACTGAATATCAAATACTTGAAAAAGTACAAGGTTTGACCAATAAATATGGCAAACCTTTTGCGGGAGAGTTGGTCAAAACTGGGTGGAAGAAAAAGTCAATTTTCTTTGAATTGCCATATTAGAAGTCATTGTATATAAGACATTTCCTCGATGAGATGCATATTGAAAAAAATGTATTTGATAGTGTTATTGGTACGTTACTCAATGTTCCAAGAAAGTCTAAAGATGGCATCAATGCAAGATTGGACTTGGTCGATATGGGAATAAGAAATGAATTAGGTCCCATAAAGAAAGGAAATCGTACATGTCTACCTCCAGCTGCTCATACTCTATCTATAAAGGAAAAAATTGTTTTATGTAAATTTCTACACGAAGTTAAATTTCTAGAAGGATACTCTTCAAACATTAAAAATTTGGTTTGTATTAAAGACCTCAAGTTAAAAGGTTTGAAGACCCATGATTGTCATATTCTAATGGAGCATTTGCTACCAATAGGTATACGTTCCATTTTACCTAAAAAAGCTCGACGAGCCTTAACTAGATTATGTTTCTTCATCAGGGAAATTTGTAGTAAACTGATCGACCTTTAGAAATTACCGACATTGTAGAGGAAAATTGTTGTTACTTTGTGTGAGCTTGAAATGTATTTCCCACCCTCGATTTTTGATAAAATGGTTCACCTTACTGCTCATCTGGTTAAGGAGACACAACTTTGTGGGACAACTTATATGAGATGGATGTATCCGACAGAACGATATATGAAAATATTAAAAGGGTACGTAAAAAGTAGAAGTCGACTAGAAGGTTATAATACTGAACGATATATTGTTGAAGAGGCTGCTGAATTTTGTATTGAATCTCTGTCCAATGTTGAATCCATAGGGCTTCCCATGTCTCGTCATTTGAGAAGAATATCAGGAGAAGGGATAATTGAAAGGAGACTACTGACTATATCAAGGACAGAATGGGAGCAGGCACAATTGTATGTTTTGCACAATGATGATGAGGTTCAACTGTATGTTACAATACACATGGATCAATTATCTCGTTTGATATAGATCCCAAATCAATTTCACAGAGATTGAGGTGGCTAGCAAATGGTCTGAGCTTACATGTCTTTTCTTACACTGGTTATGTTATTAACGGCTACACATTTTATACCAAAGAACAAGATGATTAGACCACTATGCAAAATAGCGGAGTCACTCTCGTAGCTGAAGCAATGCATGTCTCAAGTGCAAAAGACAAAAACCCAATATATGAAAATCTATCATATTTTGGGGTTATCGAGCGCATATGGGAGTTAGACTACACAATGTTTTGTGTTCCCATATTTGGTTGCAAGTGGGTCGATAATAATAATGGCGTTCGAATTGATGAGTCAGGATTCTTGCTTGTCGATTTTAATATAGTGGGATACAAAGACGAGCCTTTTATTTTAGCGTCGCAAGCTCAACAAGTGTTTTATGTCACTGATCCTTCTGATGATAAATGGTCTGTTGTCCTATCGACAAATAAAATAAGTGATGATAACAATGATGACGAAGATGTTGGTAATGATCTTTTATTTGCAACATCACAACAACCACATGAAATTGATTCAACTGATGATGGTTTATATCTTAGAGATGATCATGATGAGGGAAGTTGTATTAATCCATCATTTCGTATTGTAAATGGACAAAAAAATGTGAATCCCACCAGGAAAAGAAGAAGGGCATCTTAATGTACATGTTTAATTATTTTATATAAGCCATGTAATCTGAACTATGTTAATGTAATTTTAATTGTTTGAACATTTGTTTTATATAAGCAGCCATGTATTTGATTTTCTGATTAATTTATTTTCTACTTATATTCAGCTTGATTTGAGTATTTTATACTAAGTTCATGTAATTTAATATAAACTAGTAATTTACATGAACTGAACTGAATATAAATTAGTAATTTACATGAAATGAATTGAACTGAACTGAAAAAGAGCCTTAAATATAAAAATAAAACAAGGAGGTCTTTTACATCGCTTATTTGAGAAAGCGCTGTAAAAGGCTTTAAAAAAACATTCATATAACATAAGAAAACAAGGAGGTCTTTTACAACGCTTTTTCAAATAAGCGTTGTAAAAGAGCCTTTTTAAAATAACGTAAGGAGGCCTTTTAGAGCGTTTTTCCATCAAGCGCTGTAAAAGGCTTTAAAAAAACATTCATATAACATAAGAAAACAAGGAGTTCTTTTACAACCCTTTTTCAAATAAGCGCTATAAAAGAGCCTTTTAAAATAACATAAGGAAGCCTTTTAGAGCGCTTTTCCAACAAACGCTGTAAAAGGCTTTAAAAAAAACATTCATATAATATTAAAAAACAAGGAGGTCTTTTATAGCGCTTATTGGGAAAAACACTGTAAAAGAGCCTTTTTAAAAATTAAATAAAGACACCTTTTAGAGCGCTTTTCAAACAAGCGTTGAAAAAGGTTTAGGCCTTTTAGAGCGCTTTCCTAACAAGCGCTGTAAAAGGCTTATAAAAAAGCGTTGTAAAAGGGTTTAATATATAATAGTAAACCGCTTCAGTTTCCTCTTCATTATGTAAACTTCACTATCATCTCAACCTTCATCGTTCTTCTCTTCCTTTGCAAACCCTATCATCTCTTCCATTACGAACCTTATTTCCACGATCATCTCCTTCATTTCGAACCTTATTTCCATCTACGATCATCTCTCTCGTTGCACTCAATATATTTTCATTGAAATACGTAACCCTCATTACGTATTTCTTCAAACCATATTTCTGCGAACCCTCTTTTCTTCATATTTCGTATTTCTTTGAACCCTCATTATTCAGGTATTAATGTTATTAATTTTTTGTAATCACTAAAATGCATGTTGAGCTTGTTTAAGATATACTGTATTGATATGTACTTAGAATACTGCATGTTGAGCTTGTTGAAGTTATACTAAACTTCATGTTGAACTTGTTGTAGTTAAATGGATACCACCAAAGATTTAGAATGTCAAAATGAAGAACTTGTCAACACTAAGACTTATGAAACTGACGTCAAACATGGTGCAACTATAATGCAAAAGGTCATTAAATCAAGGAGCAATGACATCAAATTTGAGGTATACTATACTCTGTTTGCTGTGTATTTTTTTTATCTTTTTTTTAATAGCATGTACTTTCTATATGAGTTTATTAGGTAGGCTGGAATGAGAGTGGTCAGCCAATTGACCCCAACAGCTCCATGTTTGTAAGTTACATTGGGGCTGTTGTTTGACAAAATATCTTAATTACGATTGATGATTGGAGAGATAAGGCGTTGAAGGATGCCAAAGATATACTATGGAATGACATTCAAGTAACTCTTTTGATCCACTCTTTTGTCATTTATATTTTTTTTTTCATTTAAATACTTTACTTACACAGTTATGAAAATCAAGAGTGTAACAAGGCTAGTTGTAGGGACATTCTGGGTAAAGTATTTAATGCTCTTGAGTATTCCGATCGGGTTAGGGGGAAATGATTTGGCGTAACTCCCAAAGGCTATTTTTCTCAAGAGAAGCGCCAAAATCGTTCCAATGAGAAAGTATTAGAGAAGCTCAAACTTCTTACAGAGCAAGTGACACTTTTGGTGAAGACGAACAAAGACAAGCAACTCCCGGATCAGCTCCAACATGAAATACAAATGGAGAGTAAAATCGTGAGTTGCAACGTCGGTCTCAAAAGTATTCCCGAGGTAATTAATTACTTACTTATGTAATTACTTATGTAATTACTTATGTATTAAATATACTTATATATTAATTGTACTTATGTTTTAACCATTGATTTAGGGTGTCACTCCATGCGTGCTATACTTGTCCTCCCCTACTCATCAGAAGGTCGGAAAAGGAAAATTGTACAATACTTCAGGAGAAGTATTGCACAATACACCGATCCTTGTGGGCCATGTCAAAGTAGCACCTGTTATTGCTTTGGAACCGTTGCCGATACCAGACAACGATGGAGATATGCAGTTTTTGGACGAAGCAATTGGTAGTTACGTGGCATGGCCCACACATCATGTTGCCCTCAATAATGTATATTTAATTAATTGAAATGTATGTTTAATTGATATGTATATTTAATTGCTGATTTTTTTCCTCTCCTAACTTTAATTTCACATTTATATTTAGATGCTGAAAAACCCTAAAGAGAATGATAAAAAGATTCCCATGAACAAATCAATTACATCTCCTAAAAAGGTTTGTCACATTTATTCCCTAAGGTTTGTCATTTTTTCAGATTCAATAAACTAACATTTAACCTCATTTTTGTAGATCCAATTAAATAAACCACCCGTACAACAAAAAAAAGCCGGCAAACCTCAAAAATTGGAGGGTAATAGAGTTGGCAAACTACAAAAGCTGGAGGTTAATAAAGCTGTCGAAGTTGCAGCTAGAAAACTAGATCGGGGACAATCTGTCGTTGCTGCTCCTAAAATAAGTCAGCCATGCCTTGCTAAACACGGGGCGTGTCTTGACATCCAATTAAAAAGGAACATGGGCAACAACGATGATTCGCGCATCATACCCATGAATAAAGCTCTATTTGGAGATGAGTATGAAGAATTTCTCGAAAAGGAGCACATTTACAAACTTCTCAACCATAAGGAGCTGAGTGCTACTGTCATCAGCTTGTACATAAGGTAAAATTTACTTTTAATTGCATTTATTGGTAATTAATCTAGTTTAAAATTTATATTGAAGGTTTTTGTATGAGAAGGTTGTGTGCACGCGCAAATTATCAAATAAATACTCATTCTTATCTCCGCATAACCTGTCGATGTGCAAACTCAATCCAGTAAATGTAAAGAATTACATTGTAGATATGTTATTAGAAAATATAGAAAATGATAAATTGTTCTTCGCACCATATAATTCAGGGTACGTAATTATATATTATTTATTTATATATTTTTTAATTGATGAGATTTTAATTAATTAGTTATGTATAAACAAAATTGCTTAACCAAATTTTTATTGTTGTAGGGCACATTGGGTGCTATTTGTAATCAATGCGACCTTTGATGTTATATACTATTTGGATCCCTTGCATGGAAATTACAACAATCACTCCGATATAAAGACTATGTTCGACACGTAAGTAATATTCATTTATTTCTTACATATATATATATATATAATATGTTTGTTAATTTTATAGTAATCACATTTATTTATTCGATAGTGCTATAGTGTCGAAGTAAAAGTCTAATAACATCACATGGATTCTAATAAAGGTTTGAAATATATGCCTTTAAATTTTTATTTACAAATATATGCTTTTACGATCAATACACAAAATTTTTTATTGACTTATATGTTTTATTTTACAATGCCCTCGTCAAACAAACAACATCGACTGTGGGTACTATGTATTGCGATTCATGAAGGAGATTGTTGACAGGAATAAAACTATTATCCCAGAAACGGTACGGTATTTTCATTATATGATTTTCATATATAAATTATCTGTATATTTGATTCTAACTTAATATGTTCAATTTTTATATTGCACAATACTTTGACAATTCCAGTCCATCATACTCTGAGGAAGATCTAATGGAATTAAAGGAAGACTGGTGTCAGTATGTACTTGAAATAAACATTATTTGATTTTCTGGGAAATAACATGTTGCAAGGGATCTGAATATTATATGGTAGCTAATTATATTCTGTTAGTTTTATGTATATGATCATAGGACACAATATATGAACATGTATATCAATATGTGTTGTTGTACAATATCTGTCCAATGTATGTGTAGTTAATTAAGTTATATATATGTATCTGAATGTTCTATTGTAAATTAATATATAAAGTAAAGTTATAGAGTTATGTAAAGTATGAACCTATAATTCATATAAAGGGTGTGCATTTAACAGCGCTTTTTCAAACATAACATTGTAAAATGTGCACCTATAATGCATATACTGGGTGCGCCTTTTACAGCGCTTTTTTCAATAAGCGTTGTAAAAGGCGCACCAAATATATGAATTATATGTGCAAGTCTTACATCGCTTTTTCAAATAAGCGCTGTAAAATGTGCATAATAATGTATATTATGTGCGTGCATTTTACAACGCTTTTTTGAAAAAGCGCTGTAAAATGTGCATAACAAGCGCGCATTATATCTACATGTTTTATAACGTTTTTTTTTAAAAAAAAAGCTCTGTTGTATCTTTTACAGCGCTCGATTCCACAGCGCTTTTTGTTTTGAAAAAGTGCTGTAAATAGATTAAAAAAAATGCTGTAAAATCCTATTTTTCGCGGAGTGTCTGTTTCTCAGCTTTATCAAAATCTTCAATAGTCTGGTCTTCAAGAAATATCACATCTCAACTTCTGATAATTTTCTGGTCAATCGGATCCAACAATCTATAACTAAATTCTTCATCACCATAACCGGCGAATATACATTATTTGGATTTGCTATCAAGCTTGGACCTCTTATCACTTGGAACTTGAACAAAGCATCTGCAGCCAAAAACTCTCAAATGACTGTAAGAGGTATCTTTTCTTGTCCACACTCTATTTTGAACATCACCATCAAGTGAAATAGAAGGAGAAAGATTGATCAAATCCACTACAGTTTTCATACCCAAAAGGATTTCGATAATTTTGCATGAGAGAGCATACATCTGATTCTGTCATTAATTGTACGATTCATTCTCTCTGCAACACCATTATGTTGAGGTGTCTTTGGAACTGTTTTCTCAAACCTAATTCCATGTTCTCTATAATACTCTTCAAATGGACCTATGTATTCACCACTGTTATATGATCGAACACATTTCAATTTTCTTCCCTTTTCTCTTTCCTTATTTGAATGAGAATACTTGAAGACACCAAGTACCTCATCTTTATATTTCAAAAGAAAGGCCCACACTTTTCTAGAGTGGTCGTCAATAAAAGTAATAAAATATGATGCAACACCAAGAGATTTTCTATCCATCATACAAACATCAATATGAACTAAATAAATAATATTTTGCCTCTTCTGAGAACCAATATTATAAAAGGAAACTATATGTTGTTTTCCAGCAAAACAATGAGTGCAAGTTTTTAAATATGTACCTTTCATAGGAAGAAAATATTTCTTCGCAAATATATTGAGTCCTTTCTCACTCAAATGGCCGAAGCGCATATTCCATAAATCATAAGAGACATCTTCAATTGCATTCACTTCTTCCTTGCATAACCTCATAGGAATCCTATATAGAGAGGTGAAACTTTGCTCCTTTGCAACCACTAAAGACCCTTTGGTGATTTTACATATACCACCACCACCAAAGTAAGTGTGATAACCATCAATATCCAAGTCTTTCATAGAAATCAAATTGAGACGAATATCAGGAACATGTCTAACATTCTTCAATTAAAGCTTGCAACCAATCCTAGTATCAACCCAAACATCTCCCATACTAATAATTTTACATACTTGATGAGGACATAGAATGCTTAACCAAGGAAGAAAGCCTAGAGGATATTCAAGGTCTTGGAACCCTAATAACAAGAGCAAGGTCAAAGAAGGCGAAAGAGGTTCTAAATAACTTGATAACCACTTTATTTGAAGCAAGTACAACTCATTAAGAACTGAAGCTCAAAATAGTCAATTGCTTAATCCAAAATGAAGAAGTTAAGGAATGAAAGCTGCATCTATGTGTTATCCAATTTTAATATAAATTTTAATTAAAGTAATAGACTGAATTAATAAGAAAATTTGGGTATAACTATAAAAATTTTAGTTGGTCCAAATTTAGAGAACTTGTTAGGAGTTGCCATTATAAAAGGCAAACCCTTATTTTTTTAAGGAAAATTTTGAATATTATTTTTATAAGGCTTTGCTCTTTAGAGTTTTTGAAAGAATTCATTTTTAACTAATCAAGGTTGTTGATCCTTGTGGCATTCTTTTTTGGCTTATCAATCCCTAGATTGTGGTGCCATTTTGTTCTTGGTTTGTTTGCTAAATAATAATTTTGAGCTTCCTTTACCTCAAACCCTAATACTCAAATTCTATCAATTTTCATGCTCAGTAACATGTGATCATATCTCGAGTTCTACCTACTTGTTTTTGGTGATTCAACAACCTAACTTGCATTTTAGAATATCATCTTTCACCTCATTTAGGTATCGCCCGATTCAAAGTTTTGTAGCTCTGTTTATCGTATTCTCCAACAATACGTGATTCTGACTCAATTATGTAATTTTCCAACCTAGAACGATGCTTAAAGTGCATCATGACAAACATGATCATATCAATACTCCTTCATTTTCCATTTTTATCATGCCAAAATCACCAGCACTGTATGATGAGAATAATTCATGTCTAGGAGTAACATGATATGAGGCAATCAAATCAATAATCCAAGTTGAATCTTGACATGCAAGGTTTATGGAATTATCATCACCAACAATGTAGACATTACCCATAGATGCAACTACTGTTGTATCTTTATAATTTTTCAACTCTTTGTCTTCATCTATATTCGTTGATTTATATCTCTTAAGGAACCTGCAATTTCTTTTTATGTGAGCCGCTTTGCCACAATGATAGTATATCACCATGTATATAGAAGTTTTTATATTGACTTCTCCCCCGTGATTGTGAAACTAGTGTCTCAAACTTTGAGGAAGAACCAATCAAACCACGTTCCTTTCTTCGAGCTTCTTCATTCTACATACTCTCTTTAACTATTGACATTTTCAATTTTCCACTTGGAGCTGAATTGGTCAACGTCACAACAATTACTTCCCAATTATCAAGCAAGGAACTCAACAATAGCAACGCTTGCAATTAATCATCTAATTTAATGCATGCGGTTTTCAACTGATTCATTGTATTTTGAAAAATAGTCTTATGATCTACCATAGAATCCCCATCTTTGTTTTTCATATTCACCAGCTTCCGAATCAAGAATGATTTATTTTGCACATTCTTTCGTTCATACAACTCTTCTAATTTTCCCCACATCATGTTAGCATCTACTTTCGTTTCAACATATGGATATACACTCAGATCCAACCACTGCCTAATCAACGCCACTATCTTTCAATTCATCTTCTTCTAGTCAACGTCATATTTATATCCAGGTTTAGCTGTGTTACCCTTAATAGGATCATACAAATCTTTACAGTATAACATTTCTTCCATGAAAGTTTTCCAAAGTGTGTAATTAGAAGAGTTGAGTTTAATTATATTGGAACTTTTATTTTCCTCCTCCATTTAAATGCACAAATCAAGTCACCTGAGCTCTGATACCACTTTGTTGGAAAAAATTAGAGCTAATTGGAGATAACTATCTCAATAATGCAAAATATTTTCCCCTCACTTGTGCATATAAATATTCAAATAGAAAATACAATTCTACAGAGCAACAATAATGGACAGAAAATTAAATATGAGACAAACACAATTTTTAACGTTGAAAACTTCCTACTATTTGAGAGAATAAAAACCATGGGACCTAGTCCAGTAAAAACTTCCACTATAATAATTAATGGTTACACTAGAGTCTTCCTAATAACGATAGGGAACATCCATCAACAATAACAACCTTCCACTAGGTATGTCAAAGTAACTCTTAGAGAAGATAAACCTACCCATATTGTATATTAAAATAACAAACTCAGTTATAGAAATAGCCTATCATAATTGTAGATCAATCAAAGTAAATTTGCTACACACCTGTTACCACCATACAAATCAAACCTTTCTTTTTCTTCTCTGGTTGTCGTTCTTCTTCCTTGGCCTTTTTCGGCACTATTCTCAATCATACTCCTTAGGGATTTTTAAATCCCTTTTATTATTATAATAGGCATTTTAAGTCCATTTTCTTTCTCATATGGGTCAAGCCCATGAAAACCATATATTCTCCATTTTTCTTTCTATTTTTATATCAATAATAATAATATTAATAATAATAATAATAACTAAATTGGTGGGTTCCACTTGGAGAGTGATCCCACCCAACATTTTCATAGTGTTGAAATTCTGAATCCTTCTCATTGCATTATTGTTCAAGTATCCTAAGACTGAAGGAGCTTCATGTGGTATTTGGATATCTAGTAGCCAATGAAATAAGGTGGAACTAATGAAAATTACAGTTTTATTATTTGTATATTTTTAAGATTGTAATGATGAAAAGCACGAATTCATCCTATATCTCCAAAATAGAGAAGTAAAGTGTAAGAATTAAGCAATGGAAATTAGAAGTGTTTCATTATATTCCACTCCATTGCGCCAATCTAGACTTATGCCAGTTATTTGTGTTGCTTTCACCTTGAGTTTGTGTGTGTTCTTTTTTGGTGGGGATGGTGGGGTGAGGGGAGATTTGATCTCTGAATTAGGTAGTCCTCAATAAAATTTACATATCTCTTGAATGCTTAGCTAGAGATCGAGATGTCTAATGTAGTAAGGGTTTCGTTGAATTGATTTATTTGAGTTTTTCTACTGTCATAAATATTTGTGAAACTATTTAGAAAAGCTTACGGAAGTTGTTTATCACATATTTTAAGTTGTTTTCAACTTATTTCTATAATCTCTTAAGGATAGCATATGAAAGCAGTTTGATTTTACAATATCTTTTATTATTGAAATAACATAAGCATAAGCACTCATATGACAAGGGCTTACGCTATAAATGCTTAGTTTAACTGATATCCAATCAAGAGGTAAGTATGTATTTTTAAATACTATTTCATTATTAGGATGAAAGTGGAGGACCATATAAGGCTTCAATACCGCTCAGTCAGGCCACCAATCCTCAAGCAAGTGTTCTACTAGTAATATTTGGTTTGAAATAAATAGTTGAAATTGACGACGTACTTGGAATGTGTTTCATTTAAACAAACTAAACGAACTAAGTTATTATTGACAAAATCTATATGATATGTTTTATATGTAAATTATAGTGAGTAAATTAGATATTAGTTCACTCACCGCAAATTTCGAGGACTAAATTCTTTAACAATAAGAGAGTTTATAACACCCTAAATTTTACAATTAACTATTTTATTATTTAAATATGATTTTAAATAATTAATATGTTGTTAAAATTATTTTAGAATATATGATGATAAATTTTCTGACTAATTTTCATTATATAGGTGATTTCTATAATGTGCTAGTTTTATAAATAGTAGATTAAATGAGCGATACAAATAATAAATATTATATTTTATTATTTGATATATTTTATAAAAAAGTAATAGTATTTTAGTGTATTATTTATTTTAAAGAAAAAGATTTTATGCGATTTTACATTTATATATGTGTACCCATTTAATGTAATATTTATATGTGCGGTTGACTGATGTTAAGTATGCACATAGTTATATTTTAATTATTTATAACTATTTTCTATTTTTAGTTATTTCTTAGAAATGATTATCTCGATATAGAATTTATATTGGGTTTGTAAAACACATGTTTTTGATGAAGACAAAGGAATGTGATCAATGTTACAAAGCTAAAAAAGAAGTTAAATAATCAAAGTTAATTATGTTCACACAAATTAGAAGATATATACTGTAAAGGTACATGATGCAATCTAATATTCTTCTATTTCAAATGCACATGAGAACCTCTCATTTTAGCATATGCATCAAAAGAGTTTTCTAAATGTCAAAATGCATTAACAATGTTTGAAAATCATGTTTTGGACAAAAATCAATATTGTATTCGAATACAACATGTTGTAGCCGAATACAGACTCAAGTCAATAGCTAAAACTGAACCTCTGTATTCGAATACAAGACAATGTATTCGAATACGAGTGCTAAGTTAGTAGCCAAACCTGGAAATTTCTATTCGACTACAACTTGGTGTAGCCAAATACAAAACTAAGTAAGTGGCCAAATTCAAACATTAGTATTCGAATACAAACTTCAAAATTCAAATAAAACTGAACGTTAAAAGGATGTGTATTCGACTACACACAAGCTGTAGTCGAATACAACTGGAAACAACACAATTTTTCAATTCTGAAATGGTTCCAAATCATTGTATTTCTTCATTAAAACTCTAGGAACGATTGCAACTAATCTGAAGTGCTGTCTATGGAGTATAAATACCCTATAACTTCAGTTTAAACGTAATCAATCCTACTATCAAACCTTGAACAATTTTCTAAAATATTATCAATGTTATTTTTCATATTTCAAGTATTTGCATTACTTTTTCACATCATCAAGAAATGTTCTCTAGTATCTTGAAATATTATTGGATTGATATCATTTTACAACTATTATACTCAGTTTATTAGTCAAAAACATTTGTTAAAAAGATCACTTGAAATTATTGAAAGTGGTATACTTTCTTTAAGTATTGTAATCTAAGATAATGGTGTGCTATCTTAGAAAGTGTGTTAGAAGTTTGTAGTAGATATCCTAGGGTGGGATTTGTACATTTTCTAACAATAATGGAAAAACCTCAAGTAGTGAGCAAGAGGCTTAGATGTACCCTTGGTCATAAGGGGGACCAGGATAATATCATTGTGTTCATTATTTTTCTGCAATTTATCCTTGCCATATACTATCTTAAATAAGAAAAATCAATCACTAAATATCTAAAAACAAGAAAATTTATAAACACCTAATTCACCCCCCCCCTAGGTGTGCCTCTGTTCTTACATGGTTTGATTTCCTTTATTTTTATATACTTGTTATGACATTTTGATTTTATATATATTTATTAAGATTTAGTAATTAATATAAAGTGTTGATGTTATATTTATTTATTTTATAATTTCGACTATTCTCTATTGATGGTAATATTTTAAATTGAGTATTTGGAAAATAAGTATTATTATAGGGATTATTTTGAATATTAGGATTTTGATTATTAATGTATTTTAAAAGATTAATTACTCTAATTACTTCATTTTATAAAATATTGCTTTTGAAATATTTGTAAAAATTTCTCAACGATTCAATCAGGGATCGCTACGTAGGGCGCCCTTTGAGTGATAAATTGATTGATGTAAAAATTTCGGAATTGTGAGATTAAAATGTCGAATGAAAATATTATGAAGATGTTGATTGATTTAACTTCGTTAAATGTGTGATATTTGATATTATTGTGATGTTTGATTTATTTTTATTAACTTCGTTGAATTTTTTATGAGAATATTGAAGTAACCCCATAGTTGATGAAATAATGGTGATTCTAATTTGTCTTTGAAGTGACGATCTTAATGGAGTATCATAGGCCAATGAGGGGATAAAATAAATGTTAAGAATATGTGAAGTGAAAATTATTTTTTCGTCATATAGGTAAGGCTTGACAAGCCTGGCGATTTCGGGGAAGTACAACTGAATGAGTCTGATTGTGTCGGTCTATTGTTGAGCTTTAAGGCAAGTTTGTTAGACCTTGGAGGTATTCGAGTGGGAAATTCCTAGGTGACTTGGAGGTAGCACTCCAAATGTCGGGTGCTACCATACAACATGCGTTTACCTTGACTGTCACATATATGTGTCTCGGGTTGAGTTGAGGGAATCTATGAGAACAAGGCCAATTTGAATTATCCATCCACCGAGATGGTGGCATAATATCAATTCTCCTAATCTAGTACTTCAGAGTGAGAATGGTACATTGTGAAGTAGAGTCTAAGCTCATGCATAACATTGCATTTCATTAATCATATTTGGAGTGCTAAATATGCTCTAAAAGTTTTATTTCCTTGAAAACATATTTTCTTTATCGGTTGCGAATTAAATTAAAATTCTTGTATAAATTAATATATATTATTATGTGGTTTAGGGTGTCACATCAAGCATGATGAACAACTGTCTCTAGAATGATTAACATCAGTATTATGACATCAGTCCCAGAATGATACAATTATTCTCCAACTTATTGACCGTCATTCTCCAACTTTGTTATATCATTCTCCAACTTGTTTTGCACGAATCAAAACACAGTCTTAATTTAATTCAATTAAACACATCTCTGAGATGTTTGTGTGCAGAAAAGATCACCATTGTAAAAAAAGATAAGCTATAGGTAAGACTTTATTAATGCATAAGCAGAAAAACATAATGTTCAAATCAAGAACATTCAAGGTTTAAAAAGTCTGGTCTTTGGTCAAGACTGACATGACAGCCAGGCACATTTTCAACAGTTATAATAGTTATCATCAACTTCCTTGAAGCCTATAAAAGGAATCTTAAACTCAAGGAAGAAGTAGAACTTCAAGTGCTAAGAAAATCCATTAATCACATACACTTACATACTTGAAAGCTTCTCAAATCGCCGAAGAAACATTTATGATCTTCTCTTCATATATCTGAATCATACTACTGATTACTTTTATCAAGAATTTATTCTTAAATACAAGTGGAGCATACTCAGATTCTACCAATCTCTTTAAAGCATTATTGTGTAAATTCAAAACTATAAGGGTTGTTTATAGTTTGAGTAGTTTTTAAAAATCCTTTTATGGTTAAAAGGTGAATTATAAAATCCTCTCTAAAGATTGATAGGTAACTTGATTGAATCATTTCTGGATGGAAAGGAATTGCTGTTACAGATCAAGGTTGAACACTTATTGGAAAATATCACAGTTGTGAGGAATGAACATAGCCCGAGTTGGATGAACCCGAAAATGTCATTGTGCGTTATATCTTCCCTTATCTCTATTTACTTTTTGTCATTTTGATTATCAAGTTAAATAGATAAGCTAAAATTGTGATTTATCTAACCAAGATCGTTCAATGTTTTCTATTTCTAGAACCAAGAACGTTCCACGTTTTCTATTTTTATAACCAAGATCAATCTTGAGATATTTTCTTGAGATTCTAACATGAAATCATAAATAGGTAAATTTACAATTCAAACCCCATTCCTTGTAAATTGATATTTCTACATGACTTTAGTTAATGCAATAGAATATGAAATTGCTTAAAGAATCATGCTTACCTCAAGTTATCATATTTGTGTTGATGAATCAAGTAAATCAAAAATTGAATGATTATATAAAATTGTTTAGTGCATGCTAACAATCAAAAGGCTATCTAGAATGTCTTTATATATGCCATCTATTTTACAATTGATAAATTGTTTTGTATTGGAAAATCAATTCAAAATTTTAGAGTAAGGATGAGATTTTATTATAATTGAAATTCAAATCGAAACAAAATTATACATCAAATTCGAAGAGATTGTCAAAAAAATCTAAACAATAAGACTAAAGAAAAGTAACGTTAACTTGTTCGTCAATTATGAGTGTTGATAACCGAAAATCGTAATAGCAGAAAAAATTAACACAACTTTCAAGACTTGGGATGGCAACATAACCCGCATTCGTGGGTACTCACTCGAACACGTTTTATTTAGACGGGAAAAACCCGCTTTAATTAGGTATAGGTTTAGATTTTCTCCGAATTAAAATACGGAGGTGGAGACGGGTTTCGGGGTGGTGATATTCACCCCGCACTCGCCGCGCAAGTAATAATATTGTAATTTGAAAATTTGATATAATAAACATATTGAATATACTTAATATTTTTTTAAATATAAAAAATTATAATCTTATCTTTATAGAAAATATTATTTTATTTTATTAATGTCTAATAATAATTATTTTATGATATTAATTATAATAGATATGATTTTAAATTTATAATTATATATATATATGAGTGAATGGGGTGTGGGCGAGGTAACCCGAACCCCAATCTAGGTGTGGATGAGTCTAAATTTCTCACCCGTTTTGAAGCAGAGCAGGTGCGGATTTTTCTTGATTAGTCGGATGCGGGGATAGAGGAAGAAAAATCCGTCTCTACCCCGTTGCCATGCCTATTCAAGATAAAATCAAAATTAGAGTTTATCAAACTAACTCAACAAAATCTTAGTCATTCTTAATCTTTATATTCATCAATAAGTTGAATGAAATTGGAGTGTTATTTTTAGTGTCAAATGGACAGTTCCTCTTCAACGGTGTAATATCGATCGATGAGTGTCAAATTTATTGTTTCTTTATCTTCAACAACTCCAACAAGAGAATTTATTCAAGATCTGAAAATTTATTCAATAGAGACTACACAAATGAAATGTGAATAAAAAATATTTCATATTAATAATTTTAAATAATCGTAGAAAATGTAAGCCAACAAATTGAGTTTATCAGATGAATAATTCCTTTACTTGAACAATTCTCAAATTTCTGCCACTTTCATTAGAGACAATAACATCCCTTTGAAGAGATTCATCCATAACTATGTTCACATGCAATAAAACAATTGCATTAATGGTGTATTGGCCAACTAAAATAATATATTAGTATTTAACAAAAAAAAAATATATACTTATTAAAATTGGAAGTTATAAAATTAAACTTGAATGACTTTAAATTTTTTAATCAAGTTTGAGCTATTTGTGAGTTTTTCGAGTCCGTATGACATTTCAAATCGAATTCACAACTCATAATTGAATCAATTTTGAAAAGAAAAGTAGAATCAAATTGGAATAAATGTTAGTTATGTCAAATTTATTGTAAAATATAGAAGATATTGATTATGTATCTATTGATATAACTACAAATGCAAGAAACTATTTTATAATAGTTATTAGAAATCATATCAGCGATTGTTTTCAAAAGCTCCGTTATCAATACCAATTATAAATATTTATTAGTTTTAACATATTTTTAATTATAATAAATAAATTTTTGGTAATTATGACTATATTTGTTCAAATTGATTTTTTTATAACATATGATCATTAAATGTGATAAATTATGAAATAATAAGTGACATAATATCATATGCCATTTTGCAAGACATTTGTTAGTGTAAATTAACATTCACTTTGATCATTACCAAATAGAAAATAGAAAGACAAAAATAAAACATATTAAATCAATATATTTATTATCAATATGGAAGTTGACTTATACCTAGCAATATTTAAAAACTATGATTAATATTCTAATTCAACAAAAAATTAGCCAAAACACGAATAATTTGAGCAATATCTGAGACATAATCAACATATTTTTGAATCATAGAGGTATCGGTAAAATCTTCAGGAAAACAATCACCAACATCGGTCATTATAAAACTTGCACTTGCTTGCACTTTATCGTAATCTCCTTTCTTTAATAGTTCTTGAATTGCGCTAACCTCAGAAAGTGCTCCTTCGGGACCAAAATCCACATAACAATTATTGTAATATTCTTTTGCGGCAGGATCACTAGTGCTTGCCCTTAGTTTGTTGATTAGATTGACTGCTTCGGTTGTTTTGATACGAAGAACATCAACAGTGTATTGTGTAAGGCTAACGAGGTCTCCTCCTACACTACCTGGTTTTGATTTGAAAAGATCTAAACAATAAGTTGCGTTATAGGATTGTTTGCAAATGGTTCCAACATCCACAACTTTAGCTGCATACGAGGATGCAACACATAAAAGAAACCCAATTGCAATGAGTGAGAAACGAGACATATTGTATTTCTACTCAATTCTTGTAATGTTGGTTTTGCCTTTACCCCTTAGTGGCTTTATATACAACTTTCTTTCTTAATTTTGAGAATTAATATTTTACTTAATATTGACCGTTAATAATCATTTAGATACACATATATACTATCATTTTTATTTTTATTTACAAAACTTATTTTCCTCATATTATATGATTTTTTTCCCCATATATATATATATGATTTGACTAGATTAGTATTTTAAAATACATTTTTACATAAAGAATGTTGTGGATTTTGAAAGGATTGGAATGACTTTTAAAATTTTAAAATATTATCAAAATTTATAGTCCAAATTTCAAAGAATTTATAGGATTTGAAAAGACTTTATAGATTTAAATTGTGTGGTGGATTGAATTTTTAAAAGATTATTTTGAACAAAAGAATCTTAAAGATTTTAAAAGAATTTGTAGGAATGTATAGATTTTAAAAGACTCTTTAAAAAAATTAAAATATTATTTACCATCAGTATATTATAATTAAGATTTTAATGGATTTATAACACAAGAATATTTGAAATTTTGAAATATTTTTTAAAATTATAATATTGAATAACAAAATATAATAAATAATTTATCAATTATGAATAAATATTAATGAAACTAATACCATTTTTAAAATCATTCAATAAGAAAATTGTTTTAATATTAAATTATCTTAATTTACATTTATCATCGTATATGTAACTATAATAGTCGTCAATAAAATAACATATTCTTGTTTTTTCTCTTCGATGTGAACAATAAATTCATAATTATGGTCTTTGCTACAATTTCGAAGGATAAAATTATTTTTAAGCAATTATTGAAGAAAAATGATTACTATATACTTTATAACACAATATTCTCAATAATGTTTATTATTTATTAAAATTTAAATCATTTCTATAAAAGTCAATATCACATCACATATTTAAAATCAAAGCAATTATCATTATTCTATCGACGTAATCTTCTATGATGTATGAATAAACTAAAAATTTATTTTCATTTCAATTATCGTTACCCTTATATGCAATATTTTCCTTACTATCATCTCTATTATATTTTTTTTAAAGATGTAAGAAATTATTAAAAGAATCCATTAAAATTTTAAAGGTTTTGATTACAAGATTGGTTGTAAGTTGTAAAAAGTCTTGACAGGATATTTATCACTAGATTTTTACACATAATTTAAAAAATTCTAACAATTATAATTAAATACCTCGAGACTTATTTTTATTACATTAAAATATTGAATAAATACCTTAAGACTTTTTTATCACAAAAAAATATTTTAAATCATGTCAGTCATCAGTATTCTATCTATGTAACATCTAGGCATTTTATCTTATTTTTATATTTTACCTTATTAGGAATTGAGATGATCATTCTATAAATTGTTGGTGATAGTTACTATTGTATTGTGTTATTTTAATTTTTGGTAATAATAATAATAATAATAATAATAATAATAAAAACATGAATCGGAAACCGTTAAAAATAAATTTCATGGATTAGATTGAAATAGCTCGTTACCCACTTAATACTATGTTCCCCACTTCTAATGATAACATGGAATAAAACAAAAATGACGTCTTCCATTCAAAAATGCTCTGCGAAGGATTTTGGAGAGAAAAAGGAAGAAATTCAAGAACTAGATAATTTATTGATTCATCGTGTAGCACATGGATGAATATTAAACTTCACAAAGAGATGAGGTTTAAACTCCACATATGGATGAGTATTAAACTTCACAAAGAGATGAGGTTTAAGACAATATTTGCCTAGTTTTGAATATTTTAATTATTAAAGATTTTCCAGTTGTAAGGATTTATTTTGAGATTTCATAACATTATTTCATTCTAACAATTCATTATTTATTACGATACCTTATTCTCTTACATAATATTGAAAAAATTTATGTTATTATCTCAATTTTTATACCCACATAATTAGGCGTTACACTTCGTCTCTTCTTCGTCTTTCTCACTTGTAGGACATTGATCAGAAAGCAATTTAAAATGAGTAGCAAATTGAGTACTAACAGGTTTACAATGGTTCATATTAAACCTCTCCATCACCTTCTCAATGTAATTGTGTTGAGACAACCACAATTTATTATTCTTCCTATCACGAGTAATACTTATGCCCATAATTTGATTTGCAAGACCCAAGTCTTTCATTGCAAATGACATGTTCAGATCTTTCTTTAGAGATTGAATCTTCTTAGTGTCATGACCAACAACCAACATGTCATATCACATAATACAAGAGAATAATATAATCACCATTAGATAATTTCTTGACTTACACACAATGGTCCGAAGTAGTTTTACCGATCCCATGCTTCTCCATAAAAGAATCAAATTTCTTGTACCATTGTCGAGGTGCTTGCTTGAGCCCAAACAAGTTTTTCTTCAATTTACACACTAGCTACTATTTACGTTTGACTTTGAAACCCTCTAGTTGCTCCATATAGATCTCTTCCTCCAAATCACCATGAAAGAATGAAGTTTTCACATCAAGTTGTTCAACCTCTAGGTTCAAACTAGCTGCTAACCTAAGCACAACTCGATTAGAGGACATCTTCATCACATGTGAACAAATTTCATCAAAGTCAATACCTTTTTTTTTACTAAAACCTTTCACAATCAATCTTGATTTGTATCTTGGTTGAGAACTATTCTCTTCTACCTTTATCTTGTATACCCATTTGTTCTTGAGTGTTTTTCTGCCATTAGGAAACTTTACCAAATCAAAGGTATGATTCTCATGCAAGGAATTCATCTCTTATTGCATGGTCTTCAACCACTTTCTTTATCAACATTTGTAATAGTTTCTTCATAGTACTCTGGCTCTCCACTATCAGTGATCATCACATACTCTTGTGGATGATATCTTTGATAAGGTTGACGTTCTCTAGTAGATCTTCTCAACTCAAACTCAATTGGTGGCTCAACTAAAACCTGCTCATCATGGTCAGGTACATAATCATCAGTTACATTCTCATAATCTATTTGTATATCTCCCCCATTAACAAAAGTTTATGCAGGGGGCTTAGGCGCAACATCAATGTAACTTCTAGAAATTCTTTTCTGTTTCTCATCTTTATCAAAATCTTCAATAGTCTAGTCTTCAAGAAATATCACATCTCGGCTTCTAATAATTTTCTTGTCAATAGAATCCCACAATCTAAACCAAATTATTCATCACCATAATCGGCAAATATACACTATTTGGATTTGCTATCAAGCTTGGACCTCTTATCTCTTGGAACGTGAACAAAGCATATTCAACCAAAAACTCTTAATTGACGGTAAGAGATATCTTTCCCTGTCCACACTCTATTTGGAACATCACCATCAAGTGGAATAGAAGGAGAGAGATTGATCAAATCCACTGCAGTTTTCATTGCTTCACCCCAAAAGGATTTCGATAATTTTGCATGAGAGAGCATACATCTGATTCTGTCATTAGTCGTACGATTCATTCTCTCTACAACACCATTATGTTGAGGTGTCTTTGGAACTATTTTCTCAAACCTAATTCCATGTTCTCTATAACACTCTTCAAACGGACTTGTGTATTCACCATTGTTATCTGATCGAACACATTTTAATTTTCTTCCCTTTTCTCTTTCCGTAATTGAATGAAAATGCTTGAGACACCAAGTACTTGATCTTTATATTTCAAAGGAAAGGCTCACACTTTTCTAGAGTGGTCGTCAATAAAAATAACAAAATATGATGTACCACCAAGAGATTTACTATCCATCATACAAACATCAATATGAACTAAATCAAGAATATTTTGCCTCTTATGAGAACCAATATTATAAAAGGAAACTATATGTTGTTTTCCAGCAAAACAATGACTGCAAGTTTTTAAAGATGTACCTTTCACAGGAAGAAAATATTTCTTCACAAATATATTGAGTCCTTTCTCACTCAAATAACTGAAGCGCATATGTAATAAATCATAAAAGACATCTTCAATTGCATTCACTTCTTCCTTGCATAACTTCATATGCATCCTATATATAAAGGTGGAACTTTGCGCCTTTGCAACCACTAAAGACCCTTTGGTGATTTTAAGTATACCACCACCATAAAAGTAAGTGTGATAACCATCAATATCCAAGTCTTTCATTGAAATCAAATTGAGACGAATATTAGGAACATGTCTAACATTCTTCAATTGAAGCTTGCAACCAAACTCAATTTCAACCCAAACATCTCCCATACTGATAATTTTACATACTTGATGAGGACATAGAATGCATAACCAAGGAAGAAAGCTTAGAGGATATTCAAGGTCTTGGAACCCTAATGACAAGAGCAAGGTCAAAAAAGGCGAAGGAGGTTCTAAATAAATTGATAACCACTTTATTTGAAGCAAGTACAACTCATGAAGAATTGAAGTCCAAGATAATCGATTGCTTAATCCAAATTGAAGAAATTAAAGAATGAAGAATGCATCTATGTGTTATCAAATTTTAATATAAGTTTTAATTAAAGTAATAGATTGAATTAATAAGAAAATTTGGGTCTAATTGTAAAAATTTTAGTTGGGCCAAATTTAGAGAACTTGTTAGGAGTTGCCATTATAAAAGGCAAACCCTTAATTTTTTTAAGGATGATTTTGAATATTATTTTTATAAGGCTTTGCTCTTTAGAGTTTTTGAAAGAATTCATTTTTAACTTATCAAGGTTGTTAATCCTTGTGGCGTTCTTTTTGACTTATCAATCTCTGGATTGTGGTGCCATTTTGTTCTTGGTTCGTTTGCTAAATAATAATTTTGAGCTTCCTTTACATCAAACCCTAATACTCAAATTATTTCAATTTTCGTGCTCAATAACATGTGATCATATATTGCGTTCTACATACTTGTTTTCGATGATTCAACAGCATAACTTGCATTTCAAAATATCATCTTTCACATCATTTAGGAATCGCCTGATTTGGAGTTTCGTAGCTCTGTTTATCGTATTGTCCAGAAATACGCAATTCTGACTCAAATTTGTAAGTTTCAAACCTAGAACGATCCTTAACGTGAATCATGACAAACATGATCATATCAATACTCCTTCATCTCTCATTTTTACCATGCCAAAATCACCAACACTATATGATGAGAATAATTCACGTCTACGAGTAACATGATGTGAGGTACCCGAATCAATAATCCAATTTGAATCCTAACATGCAAGATTTATGGAATTATCATCACAAACAATGTACAAATTACTAATAGATGCAACTATTGTTGTATCTTTATAATTATACTTCTCCTTGTCTTCATCTATATCCTTTGATTAATATCTATAAAGGAACATGTAATTTCTTTTTATGTGACCCACTTTGCCACAATGATAACATATCACTTTTTTTGTAGTCCTCGACTTGCTGCTTGACTTGCTACGACTTTCATAGTTGTCGCGTATATGGAAGTATTTATATTGAATTCTCACCCATGGTTATGTAACGAGTGCTTCAAAATTTTAGGAAGAACCAATCAAACAACCTTCCTTTCTTCGAGCTTCTTCATTTAACATGCTCTATTTAACTGTTGACATTTTCAATTTTCCACTTGGAGCTGAATTGGTCAACGTCACAACAAGGACTTCCAATTATCATGCAAGGAACTCAACAATAACAACGTTTGCAACTCATCAACTTCTTTAATTTATGCGGTTGTGTTCACTATATTTTAAGAAATATTCATATGATCTGCCGTAGAATCTCCATCTTTGTTTTTCATGTTCACTGGCTTCTGAATCAAGAATGCTTTATTTTGCACATTCTTTTGTTCATACAACTCTTTTAATTTTTCCCACATCTTGTTAGCATCTACTTCAGTTTCAACATATGGATATACACTCAAATCCAACCACTGCCTAATCAACACCACTGCCTTTCTATTCATCTTTTCCAGTCAATGTCAAATTTATATGCGGGTTTAAGAGTGTTACCATCAATAGGATCATACAAATCTTTAATGTATAGCATTTCTTCCATGAGAGCCTTCCAAAATGTGTAATTAGAATAGTTGATTTTAATCATATTGGGACCTTTATTTTCCTCCTCCATTTAAATGCACAAATCAAATCAACTGAGCTCTAATACCACTTTGTTGGGAAAAATCAAAGATAATTGGAGATAATTTTCTCAATAATGCAGAATATTTTTCCCTCATCTGTGAAGATAAATGTCCAAAAAGAAAAAACAAATCCACAAAGCAACAATAATTGACAGAAAATTAAATATGAGACAAACACCATTTTTAACGGGGAAAACTTCCCTCAAATTGAGAGTATAAAAATCACGGCACCTAATCCGGTAAAAACTTCCACTATAATATTTAATGGTTACACCAGAGTCTTCCTAATAACAATAGGAAACTCTTAGAGAAGATAAAATAACAAACTCAGTAGTAGAAATAACCTATCATAATAGTGGATCAAACAGAGCAAATTTGCTACATACCTGTTACCACCATCGGAACCAAACCTTACTTTTTCTTCTTTGGCTGCCGTTCTTCTTCTTTGACCTTTTTCAAGACTATTCTCAATCATACTCCTTAGGGATTTTTAAATCCCTTTTATTATTATATTAGGGATTTTAATTCCATTTTCTTTCTTACATGGGTGAAGCCCATGGAAACCATACATTCTATGTTTTTCTTTTATTTTTATATCAATAATAATAATAATACTAATAATAATAAGTAATAATAATAATAATAATTAAATTGGTGGGTTCCACTTGGAGAGTGATCCCATCCAACGGTTTCATAATGTTGAAATTTTGAATCTTTCTCATTGCATTATTGTTCAAGTACTCTAAGAGTGAAGGTGCTTCATGTTGTATTTGGATATCTAGTAGTCAATGAAATGAGATGGAACTAATGAAAAATACAATTTTATTATTTGAATATTTTTAAGATGGAAACAAAGAAAAGCACAAATTTATCATATATCCCCAAAATAGAGAAGCAAAGGGTAAGAATTAAGCAATGGAATGTAGAAGTGTTTTATTATATTCTACTCCATTGTGCCAATCTAGACTTAGCGCCAGTTATTTGTGTTGATTTCACCTTGAGTTTGTGTGTGTTCTTTTTTGGTAGGGATGGTGGGGTGAGGGGAGATTTGATCTCTGAAACAGGTAGTCCTCAATAAAATTTGCATATCTCTTGAATGCTTAGCTAGAGATCAAGATGTCTAATGTAGTAAGGGTCTCGTTGAATTGATTTATTTGAGTTTTTCTACTGCCTATTTGTGAAACTGATTAGCAAAGCTTATGGAAGCAGTTTATCACATATTTTAAGTTGTTTTCAAGTTATTTCCATAAGCTTTTAAAGATAGCTTATGAAAACAGTTTGATTTTACTATATCTTTTATTATAGTAATAGCATATGCATAAGCACTCATAGAATAAGGGCTTATGTTATAAATGTGTAGTTAAACTGATATCCAAACATGAGGTAAGTATGTATTTTTAATTAATGTTTCATTATCAGGAAGAGAGTGGAGGACCATATAAGGCTTCAATACCACTCAGTCAGGCCACCAATCTTGAAGCAAGTGTTCTACTTGTAATATTTGATTTGAAATAAACAGTTGAAATTGACGACGTACTTGGAATGTGTTTCATTTAAACAAACTAAATGAACTAAGTTATTATTGACAAAATCTATATGTTATGTTTTATATGTAAATTATAGTGAGTAACTCTATGGTACTTTATTTTCTAATAGAATGATAAATGTGATAGACATTTTATTTCTTAATTGTATGATAAATGTTACATGTTTAATTGATTTGTTTTATGATGTTAGTCTATCATGTTATGTTAGTTGAGTTTTTTACATGTTTTGCTTAATTGGAGATTGAATGTCTTAAATATTTTTATAGACTAAGTTTGAATCTTCAGGGTTGTAAGTTAGATATTAGTTCACCCACCGCAAATTTCGAAGACGAAATTCTTTAAAAATAGGAAAATTTATAAGACCCTAAATTTTAAAATTAACTATTTTATTAGTTAAATACGATTTTAAATAATTAATTTGTTGTTAAAATTAATTTAGAATATATGATGATAAATTTTTTGACTAATTTTCATTATATAGGTAATTTCTATAATGTGCTAGTTTTATAAATATTAGATTAAATGAGCGACACAAATAATAAATATTATATTTTATTATTTGATATATTTTTTAAGAAAGTAATAGTATTTTAGTGTAATATATATTTCAAAGAAAAAGATTTTATGCGATTTTACGTTTATATACATGTACCTAATTAATGTAATACTTTTATGTGTTGTTGACTGATGTTAAGTATACACATAGTTATATTTTAATTATTTATAATTATTTTCTATATTTAATTATTTTTTATAAATAATTATCTCGAGATAGAATTTATATTGGGTTTGCAAAACACATGTTTTTAATGAAGACAAAGGAATGTGATCAAAGTTTCAAAGCTCCAAAAGAAGTCAAATAATCAAAGCTAATTATGTTCACACAAATTAGAAAATATATAATGTAAAGGTACATGATGTAATCTAATATTCTTCTATTTCAAATGCACATGAGAACCTTTCATTTTAGCATATGCATCAAAAGAGTTTTCAAAATGTCAAAATACATTAACAATGTTTGAAAATCAAGTTTTGGACAAAAATCAATGTTGTATTCGAATACAACATGTTGTAGCCGAATATAGATTCAAGTCATAAGCAAAAATTGAACATCTGAATGCGACTACCAGACAGCTGTGTTCAAATATGATTGTTAAGTTAGTAGCTAAAATTGAACATCTGTATTCGAATACGAGACAGTGTATTCGAATACAAGTGCTAAGTCAGTAGCCAAACCAGTAGATTTGTATTCAACTACAACTTGGTGTAGCTAAATACATAACTAAGTCAGTGGCCAAATTCATACATATGTATTCGAATACAAGAATGTGTATTCGAATACAAGCTACAAAATTCAAATAAAACTGGACGTTAAAAGGATGTGTATTCGACTACACACAAGTTGTAGTCGAATACAACTGGAAACAATGCAATTTTTCAATTCTGAAATAAATCCAAATCATTGCATTTCTTCATCAAACCTCTAGGAACGATGGCCATTGATCTGAGGTGATGTCAATGGAGTATAAATACCCATAACTTCAGTTTAAACGTAATCAATCCTACTACCAAACCATGAATAATTTTATGGAAAATTTTCAAAGTTATTTTTCATATTTCAAATACTTGCATTACATTTTCACATCATTGAGAAAGGTTCTCTAATATACTTGAAATATTATTGAATTGATATCATTGTACATCTATTAAACTCAGTTTATTAGTCAAAAACATTTGTTAAAAATATCTCTTGAAATTATTGAAAGTGGTATACTTTCTTTAAGTATTGTAATCTAAGATAGTGGTGTGTGCTATCTTAGAAAGTGTGTTAGAAGTTTGTAACAGAGATACTAGGATGGGATTTGTACATTTTCTAACAATAGTGGAAAAACCTCTTGTGGTGTGCAAGAGAACTGGATGTACTGTTGGTCATAAGGGGTGGCTAGGATAATATTATTGTGTTCATTATTTTTCTGCAATTTATCCTTGCCATATACTATCTAAAATCAGAAAAATCAATCACTAAATCTCTAAAAACAAGAAAATTTCTAAACACCTAATTCACCCTACCCCCCTCTTAGGTGCACCTCTATTCTTACAGGGTTTGATCCCCTTTATTTTTATATACTTGTTATGACATTTTGATTTTATATATTTATTAAGATTTAGTAATTAATATAAAGTGTTGATGTTATATTTATTTATTTTACTATTTCGAATGTTCTCTATTGATGGTAATATTTTAAATTGAGTATTTGAAAAAATAAGTATTATTATAGGGATTATTTTGAATATTAGGATTTTGATTATTAATGAATTTTAAAAGATTAATTACCCTAATTACTTCATTTTATAAAATATTGCTTTTGAAATTTCAGCAATACGTTGATAATTAAGTTATGTTTTAAAAAAAGTGTTAAAAAGAATAGTTTTTATAATTGTTTATTTTATTTAAAAAATAAAAATAAATAAAAGAAAGAAGTAAAATTTATTTTATGGATTAGACACATATTTAAGAGTAAAATCTAATCAAATAAAAAAATAATAATTGAAAATAATAATAATGAAGGGCATGAGAAAGATAGAGTAAGGTGGACACAAAATAGGGCAGCCGCATATTGAGAGAAAAATAAGAAAGTTGCTACCGTTCATCGACCGTCCCAGAAAAGTTTATTCGTTTTCATCCAAAATTTTGTATGTTGTTTTACTCATATAGATATTCAATTAAACACGATTTTCCAGATTTTTAACAACTCAAACTTCTCCCTAAAGTACCTGATTTCTCCGTTTACAGAATTCATTATTTTGCACTGTTCTACTTCACCGTAAGTTCGATTTTGTAACGCTCCAAATTTGGATCCAAAGATTACTTAAAAATATTTATTTTCTTTTAGAAACAACTGTGTTTTTTTTATTTCTTATGAGTAGTTCATCATGTAATAATTTAAAGACGCTTCAGAAAATAATTTGATATATATTTTTTTTTTGTAAAAGAACGTAATGCAATTTGCTAAAATATTATTTATTCATTTATTTGCAAAATTAATATTCTAGCTGTTAGATCAATATTCATTTATGCTCCAAAATAAAATAAATTATCTTTAAGTGAAATTCAAAAGAAGCAATGTTGACTAAAATTAATGACATTCAATTATTTACTTGCAAATGAAATCTCACTTCCGTATTTCTATTAAAAGTTAATGATGAAGAGTAAATAAATTTAATGTACTACAAAAAATTTAGTAATACAAAATATTATATTTAAGTAAAAGTCTCATTTTCCCACGTGTGAACCAATCAAACATCATTCATAATTCTTTGAGATCATTAGTACCTAAATATTGGTGTACGGGTCAGTTCATCCCACAGCAAAAATTAAATCAAATAATAGATTGTCAGCCATAAAATATGAATATAAAATATCTCCGTGATAAAAGATTTAAATAAATTGACTCTTTAATAGTTTCAAAGATGTATCAAAAGTCATAAAATGTATCTAAATAAATCAAGTAGCAACCGTAGAGCAAATAATTAGATTAAAATAAAAATAACAACAAAATGTATGCAAGTTATGCATGCTCCTAAACATATATGATCCAGATATAACCAGCCACACAGGCATCCACACAAAAGTCACTCATACCAATGGGAAAAGATTAAACCAGCCACACATGCATCCACAAACATGCATATGATATGTCATGAAATGATAATGATGCTCCAAAGGTACATGTCACCACCCACTTAGATAATCACACAGATCACAAGACACTTAGGCAACCACAAAGATAACAGTATTTAAAACACAAATCACCCGTCACTTAAGCAACCACAAAGATAACAATATTTAAACCACACAAATCACCAGCCATTTAGGCAACAACAAAGATAACAATATTTAAAACACAACTCACCAGCCACTTAGGCAACCACAAAGATAACAATATTTAATACACAAATCACTAACCACTTAGACAACTACAAATATTACAATATTTAAAACACAAATCACCAGCCGCTTAGGCAACCACAAAGACAAAATATTTCAGATTAAGTTTTTTAATCACATAAGACATCAAATTAATATTCTCATGGATGTTCATAGTTAGAGCTCAATAACTTCAACACATCAAATATGCACGTGAACAAATATCTCAAAATCACCAATTTAATTTTGATAATCCATAAGATTCGATTTGGCTACTTATTATTGGTAAAAATTGAAACTCATATTACCAAGAATACAATACCAATACAAATTTTATTCTTTTTACTATAAATTTTTCCGCATTATAAAAATAAACTATACATTAATACATTTCAATAAATCAATTTTCTCATATAGTCAGAATTAAAAATGTAAAATTCTCATAAATTTCCTCACGACACATATATTGTTCATAAAAGTCAAATTTTAAATTTTAAATACTCAAAAAGTCAAGACTTAACATCAAATACATCATAACAAATATATTACAAATGATAACATCATAAAAATTATAGGTTTATAATTAAGTACTCTAAAACACGTAAGGCGTTAAACATTTTCACTACCAACATATTTATAAAGGTATAATAATAAAAATAGAACTCTATAATTAATTTCATCAAGATAAAGGTATTACTCAAAAGAAACAATCAAGGCATTATAGTTAATTATTGTTACGATGAAAGTAAAATCAACATTTTTCTTTTAAGACATTCAGACATCATATCAATATCTTATGAATCGCTAATTTAATATCTAGCATACCTCTGCATGGGGAAAATTCGTTATATTGGATGTTTTCCTTCTACATAACTCTATATAGCCCTCGAAAAATCTCATAAAGATGAAGGAATGAAAGCTTAGAACTTCCACAAGAAAGAGAGGGAATATGTGGGTGGTTGTTTGACTGACTTAGAAAATATTTGAGATAATCAAAATATAATGTTGGGAATGGCGTGTGAGGTACGGGTGGTTCGAACTTCTTTCTACTCGATTTCAAGTTTTATCGTATTCTATGAGGAAGAGGTGTATGAGACTAACATGGAAACCTGAAGCTGATTTGAGAAAGAGAATAATTTTTCTTATTGAGGTTAATTGTACACATCAATAAGATATTCAATTGAAATAATATCATTCAATGGAGGTAAAGTAGATAACACATGGTTCTATCACTAAATGCTATTAAAAATAAAATACGGCTATCAAGAGTAGTAGTGTGGGTGATTAAATTTTGACCAAAATTGATTTGGTCATTGTTCACTCTAAAGAAATACTCCTACGAGTTTTATTTAATTACAAACAAAACCCCAACAATTAATTAATATAAACATACTTCATCAAATAATTAAACATTAAAGGAACAATTATCTTATTATTGTCACATTAAATTAATTAAGAAATATATATATAAATAAAAGTAAGGATTTTTACTAACTCTAATATTTCCTAGGTCAAATACTTATTTTGTCTAAATTAAACCTAATAAATAATATAACTTCTATAAATTATAATTTAATTAAATAATTCAATTAATATTTTCATCAACTAAAATAAATCAAGTAAGACAAAAATATTAGTGCAGGTCATGCATAACAAAATACAGCCAACGTATCTAACACATCAATTTCATGATCATCGAAATTATTCAAATAAATAAAATACACAATTGTCAATGTAAAAATTAGTTTTGCCATAAACCGTTCTAATGTAATTGTCACACCAAAACTATTAAATAAAAAAAAAAATATAGTTATTCAAGTAAAATAAAGAGTGGTAACTTTTAATATAATTTCTTTACATATAGAATAAACTATTAATTAAATAATCAATTACAAAAAATACTAAAAGACACATATATAATATATATGAAAATATTGCGGTGTTATAGATTTGAGTGAAACCAATGCCAAAACGATTGTGTGAAAAGTGACTATATTATCTACTAATTGCTTACCTGATTTATGGTAATTTTCCTTGACCAAATTTCAAAATTTATTTTTTAGAATATTTTCTCATAATTTATTGTTGACATTTACCCATCAACTATCGAGTTAGATCAATTGAAGGACAAAACATCAAAGAACAAATATTATTTGCTTGTGGAATTGTACTCGTGTGTGAAAGCGTCGAAATAAGGTAAGGGGTGAGAGAGTGTTTGAATTCATTAGTATAATATAATATTATGATGTTTGATTTACTTTTATTAAATGTGTGATATTTGATATTATTATGATATTGGATGTCAAATGAATTTTATGTATATGTTTGATTAGACGTGTTTATGTGATGTGATAATAAAAGGTGAATGTATTTTGATAAGTTTATCTCGTTATGATGATGTATAATTAATAATAATGATGTTAATTTGTGATAAGTCTATGTGATGATTTATGATTGATGATAATAAGGCTATAAAATTGTGATCAGTTTATTTGATGAGATACGATTATTGATAGTGGTGTCGTGAATTTGTGATGAGAATATTGAAGTAACCCAATAGTTGATGAAATAATGGTGATTCTAATTTATATTTGAGGTGGCGGTCTTAATGGAGTATTATAGTCCAACGAGGGGAGAAAATAAATATTTAGAATTTTTGAAGTGGAGATTATTTTGCCATCATATAGGTAGGGTCTGACAAGCCTGGCGATTTTGGTGAAGTACAACTAAATGACTCTAATCGTGTCGGTCTGCAGTTGAGCCTTAAGACAAGATTGTTAGACCTTGGAGGTATTCGGGTGAAGAATTTATAGGCGACTTGGAGGTAGCACTCCAAATGTCGCGAGCTAGCATACAACACGCGTTTACCTCGACTATTACATATATGTGTCTCAGGTTGAGTTGAGGGGATATATGAGGACAGGGCCAATTTAAATTGTCCATCCACTGAGATTGTTCAATGTTTTCTATTTCTAGAATCAAGAACGTTCTCCGTTTTCTATTTATATAACCAAAATCAATCTTGAGATATTTTCTTGAGATTCTAACAGGAAATTTGAAATAGAAAAATTTACAATACAAACCCCATTCCTTATATATCGATATTTTCACTTCACTTTAGTTAATGCAATAGAATATGAAAATGCTTAAAGAATCATGCTTACCACAAGTTATCATATTTATGTTGACGAATCAAGAAAATCGAAAATTGAATGAATATATAAAATCGTTTAGTGCATGCTAACAATCAAAAGGCTATCGAGAATGTCTTTATATATGCCACCTATTTTACAATCGATAAATCATTTTGTATTGGAAAATCAATTGAAAATTTAAGAGTAAGGATCGGATTTTATTATAATTCAAATCGAATTAAAATTAGACATCAAACTCGAAGAGATTGTCAAAAAATCCAAACAATAAGACTAAAGAAAAGTAACCTAAACTTGTTCGTCAATTATGAGTGTTGATAACCAAGAATCGTAATAGCAAAAAAAATTAACAGAACATTCAAGACTTGGGATGGCAACATAACCC
>JBBPBT010001302.1:4609230-4635355 GCA_037974875.1 Cicer bijugum | reverse complement strand
TAATAATAATAATAATAATAATGATAATAAAAGCATGAATCGGAAACCGTTAAAAATAAATTTCATGGATTAGATTGAAATAGCTCGTTACCCACTTAATACTATGTTCCCCACTTCTAATGATAAAAAGGAATAACACAAAAATGACGTCTTCCATTCAAAAATGTTTTGCGAAGGATTTAGGAGAGAAAAAGGAAGAAATTCAAGAACTAGATAAGTTATTGATTCACCGTGTAGCACATTTTGAGCAAAGGTCGCTGATTGAGAATTTTAATAACGACACTCTTATCGGTATATAATCTAATTGGAAGGATCCATGAAGCCCATGCAGGGGAGGTGATTTTCTAGAATCATGCAATGATATATAATCTAGCAAATAGGTTGTACATTTTGTTTTATTTGTAACTTTGGTGCGTTGTGATTTGTAAATGTTAAATGAAGTATATGATTTATTTATATTTTTGCTATAACAACTATATATGCATGCATATTTGGCATGTGTTTGTTATTTGGAGATGACCCTTACATTTGACAATTCGTCACATATAATGTTACTTGAGCGAATAATGTTACGGTCATCCTAATAGGAGAAATGCGAGGAATCACAATAGCATGCAATTGCAGACTCTGAGATACTTTTTTGCCCGTGTTAGACTTGTTAGGTGAGTTTTCCACAAGTACAAAGTTTACGATCAACTAGTATTTATGTTTGGATACTAAAACATCAATAGATACCGCATTTGACCTCAATATTTTATAAGTCAATAGCCAAACCAGTAGATTTGTATTCAACTACAACTTGGTGTAGCTAAATACATAACTAAGTCAGTGGCCAAATTCAAACATATGTATTCGAATACAAGAATGTGTATTCGAATACAAGCTACAAAATTCAAATAAAACTGGAAATTAAAAGGATGTGTATTCGACTACACACAAGTTGTAGTCGAATACAACTGGAAACAATACAATTTTTCAATTCTGAAATGATTCCAAATCATTGCGTTTCTTCATCAAACCTCTAGGAACGATGGCCATTGATGTGAGGTGATGTCTATGGAGTATAAATACCCATAACTTCAGTTTAAACGTAATCAATCCTACTACCAAACCATGAATAATTTTATGAAATATTTTCAAAGTTATTTTTCATATTTCAAATACTTGCATTACATTTTCACATCATTGAGAAAAGTTCTCTAATATACTTGAAATATTATTGAATTGATATCATTGTACATCTATTAAACTCAGTTTATTAGTCAAAAACATTTGTTAAAAATATCTCTTGAAATTATTGAAAGTGGTATACTTTCTTTAATTATTGTAATCTAAGATATTGGTGTGCTATCTTAGAAAGTGTGTTAGAAGTTTGTAGCAGAGATACTAGGGTGGGATTTGTATATTTTCTAACAATAGTGGAAAAACCTCTTGTGGTGTACAAGAGGACTGGATGTACTGTTGGTCATAAGGGGGGCTAGGATAATATTATCGTGTTCATTATTTTTCTGCAATTTATCGTTGCCATATACTATCTAAAATCAGAAAAATCAATCACTAAATCTCTAAAAACAAGAAAATTTCTAAACACCTAATTCACCCCACCCCCTCTTAGGTGCACCTCTGTTCTTACAGGGTTTGATCTCCTTTATTTTTATATACTTGTTATGACATTTTGATTTTATATATATTTATTAAGATTTAGTAATTAATATAAAGTGTTGATGTTATATTTATTTATTTTATAATTTCGAATGTTCTCTATTGATGGTAATATTTTAAACCGAGTATTTGAAAAAATAAGTATTATTATAGGGATTATTTTGAATATTATGATTTTGATTATTAATAAATTTTAAAGGATTAATTACTCTAATTACTTTATTTTATAAAATATTGCTTTTGAAATATCAGCAAGACGTTGATAATTAAGTTATGTTTTAAAAAAAGTGTTAAAAAGAATAGTTTTTATAATTGTTTATTTTATTTAAAAAATAAAAATAAATAGAAGAAATAAGTAAAATTTATTTTATGGATTAGACACATATTTAAGAGTAAAATCTAATCAAATAAAAAGATAATAATTGAAAATAATAATAATGAAGGGCATGAGAAAGATAGAGTAAGGTGGACACAAAATAGGGCTGCCGCATATTGAGAGAAAAATAAGAAAATTGCTACCGTTCATCGACCGTCCCAGAAAAGTTTATTCATTTTCATCCAAAATTTTGTATGTTGTTTTACACATATAGATATTCAATTACACGATTTTCCAGATTTTTAACAACTCGAACTTCTCCCTAAAATACATGATTTCTCCGTTTACAGAATTCGTTATTTTGCACTGTTCTACTTCACCGTAAGTTCGATTTTGTAACGCTCCAATTTTTGATCCAAAGATTACTTAAAAATATTTATTTTCTTTTAGAAACAACTGTATTTTTTATTTTTTATGAGTAGTTCATCATGTAATAATTTAAAGACGCTTCAGAAAATAATTTGATATATATTTTTTTTGTAAAAGAACGTAATGCAATTTGCTAAAATATTATTTATTCATTTATATGCAAAATTAATATTCTAGCTGTTAGATCAATATTCATTTATGCTCCAAAATAAAATAAATTATCTTTAAGTGAAATTCGAAAGAAGCAATGTTGACTAAAATTAATAACATTCAATTATTTACTTGCAAATGAAATCTCACTTCCGCATTTCTATTAAAAGTTAATGATGAAGAGTAAATAAATTTAATGTACTACAAAAAAATTAGTAATACAAAATATTATATTTAAGTAAAAGTCTCATTTTCCCACGTGTGTGAACCAATCAAACATCATTCATAATTCTTTGATATCATTAGTACCTAAATATTAGTGTAATGGTCAGTTCATCCGACAACAAAATTTAAATCAAATAATAGATTGTCAGCATAAAATATGAATATAAAATATCTCCGTGATAAAAGATTTAAATAAATTGACTCTTTAATAGTTTCAAAGATGTATCAAAAGTCATAAAATGTATCTAAATAAATCAAGTAGCAACCGTAGAGCAAATAATTAGATTAAAATAAAAATAACAACAAAATGTATGCAAGTTATGCATGCTCCTAAACATATATGATCCAGATATAACCTGCCACACAGGCATCCACACAAAAGTCACTCATACCAATGAGAAAAGATTAAACCAGCCACACATGCATCCACAAAGATGCATATGATATGTCATGAAATGATAATGATGCTCCAAAGGTACATGTCACCACCCACTTAGATAATCACACAGATCACAAGACACTTAGGCAACCACAAAGATAACAGTATTTAAACCACACAAAGTATCAGCCATTTAGGCAACAACATAGATAACAATATTTAAAACACAACTCACCCACCACTTAGGCAACCACAAAGATAACAATATTTAATATACAAATCACTAACCACTTAGACAACTACAAATATTACAATATTTAAAACACAAATCACCAGCCGCTTAGGCAACCACAAAGACAAAATATTTCAGATTAAGTTTTTTAATCACATAAGACATCAAATTAATATTTTCATGGATGTTCATAGTTAGAGCTCAATAACTTCAACACATCGAATATGCACGTGAACAAATATCTCAAAATCACCAATTTAATTTTGATAATCCAAAAGATTCGATTTGGCTACTTATTATTGGTAAAAATTGAAACTCATATTACCAAGAATACAATAACAATACAAATTTTATTCTTTTTACAATAAATTTTTCCGCGTTATAAATATAAACTATACACTAATACATTTCAATAAATCAATTTTTTCATATTGTCAGAATTAAAAATATAAAATTCTCATAAATTTCCTCATGACACATATATTGTTCATAAAAGTCAAATTTTAAATTTTAAATACTCAAAAAGTCAAGACTTAACATCAAATATATCATAACAAATATATTACAAATGATAACATCATAAAAATTATAGGTTTATAATTAAGTACTCTAAAACACGTAAGGCGTTAAACATTTTCACTACAAACATATTTATAAAGGTATAATAATAAAAATAGAACTCTATAATTAATTTCATCAAGATAAAGGTATTACTCAAAAGAAACAATCAAGGAATTATAGTTAATTATTGTTACGACGAAAGTAAAATCAACAATTTTCTTTTAAGACATTCAGACATTATATCAATATCTTATTAATCGCTAATTTAATATCTAGCATAACTCTGCATGGGGAAAAGTCGTTACCTTGGACGTTTTCCTTCTATGTAACACTATATAGCCCTCGAAAGATGAAGGAATGAAAGCTTAGAACTTCCACAAGAAAGAGAGGGAATATGTGGGTGGTTGTTTGAGTGACTTAGAAAATATCTGAGATAATCAAAATATAATGTTGGGAATGGCGTGTGAGGTACGGGTGGTTGGAACTTCTTTCTACTCGATTTCAAGTTTTATCGTATTCTATGAGGAAGAGGTGTATGAGACTAACATGGAAACCTGAAGTTGATTTGAGAAAGAGAATAATTTTTCTTATTGAGGTTAATTGTACACATCAATAAGATATTCAATAGAAATAATATCATTCAATGGAGGTAAAGTACATAACACATGGTTCTATCACTAAATGCTATTAAAAATAAAATACGGCTATCAAGAGTAGTAATGTGGGTGATTAAATTTTGACCAAAATTGATTTGGTCATTGTTCACTCTAAAGAAATACTCCTACAAGTTTTATTTAATTACAAACAAAACCCCACCAATTAATTAATTAATTAATATAAACATACTTCATCAAATAATTAAACATTAAAGGAACAATTATCTTATTATTGTCACATTAAATTAATTAAGAAATATATATAAATAAAAGTAAGGATTTTTACTAACTCTAATATTTCCTAGGTCAAATACTTATTTGGTCTAAATTAAACCTAATAAATAATATAACTTCTATAAATTATAATTTAATTAAATAATTCAATTAATATTTTCATCAACTAAAATAAATGAAGTAAGACAAAAATATTAGTGCAGGTCATGCATAACAAAATAAAGCCAACGTATCTAACACATTAATTTCATGATCATCGAAATTAATCAAATAAATAAAATACACAATTGTCAATGTAAAAATTAGTTTTGCCATAAACCGTTCTAATGTAATTGTCACACCAAAACTATTAAATAAAAAATAAAAAAAATATATAGTTATTCAAGTAAAATAAAGAGTGGTAACTTTTGATTTAATTTCTTTACATATAGAATAAGCTATTAATTAAATAATAAATTACAAAAAATACTAAAAGACACATATATAATATATATGAAAATATTGGGGTGTTATAGATTTGAGTGAAACCAATGCCAAAACGATCGTGTGAAAAGTGACTATATTATCTACTAATTGCTTACCTGATTTATGGTAATTTTCCTTGACCAAATTTCCAAATTTATTTTTTAGAGTATTTTCTCATAATTTATTGTTGACATTTACCCATCAACTATCGAGTTAGATCAATTGACAGACAAAACATCAAAGAACAAATATTATTTGCTTGTGGAATTGTACTCGTGTGTGAAAGCGTCGAAATAAGATAAGGGGTGAGAGAGTGTTTGAATTCATTAGTATAATATAATATTAGATGAACGGAAAAACAGTATTTCTCAACGATTCATTCGGAGCTCGCTACACAGGGCACCATTTGAGTGATAAATTGATTAATGTAAAAATTTGGGAATTATGAGATTAAAATATGGAATAGAAATATTTATAAGGTGTTGATTGATTTAACTTCTTTAAATGTCTGCTATTTGATATTATTGTGATGTTTGATTTATTTTTATTAAATGTGTGATATTTGATATTATTATGATATTGGATGTCGAATGAATTTTATGTATATGTTTGATTAGACGTGTTTATGTGATGTGATAATAAAAGGTGAATGTATTTTGATAAGTTTATCTCATTATGATGATGTATAATTAATAATAATGATGTTAATTTGTGATAATTCTATGTGATGATTTATGATTGATGATAATAAGGCTATAAAATTATGATCAGTTTATCTGATGAGATATGATTCTTGATAGTGGTGTCGTGAATTTGTGATGAGAATATTGAAGTAACCCCCATAGTTGATGTAATAATGGTGATTCTAATTTATATTTGAGGTGGCGGTCTTAATGGAGTATTATAGGCCAACGAGGGGAGAAAATAAATATTTAGAATTTGTGAAGTGGAGAATATTTTGTCATCATATAGGTAGGGTCTGACAAGCCAAACGATTTTGGGGAAGTACAACTAAATGACTCTAATCGTGTCGGTCTGCAGTTGAGCCTTAAGACAAGATTGTTAGACCTTGGAGGTATTCGGGTGAAGAATTCATAGGCGACTTGGAGGTAGCACTCCAAATGTCGCGAGCTAGCATACAACGTACGTGTTTACCTCGACTGTTATATATATGTGTCTCAGGTTGAGTTGAGGGGATCTATGAGGACAGGGCCAATTTAAATTGTCCATCCACTGAGATCGTTCAATGTTTTCTATTTCTAGAATCAAGAACGTTCTTCGTTTTCTATTTTTATAACCAAAATCAATCTTGAGATATTTTCTTGAGATTCTAACAGGAAATTTGAAATAAAAAAATTTTCAATTCAAACCCCATTCCTTATAAATTGACATTTTCACTTCACTTTAGTTAATGCAATAGAATATGAAATTGCTTAAAGAATCATGCTTACCACAAGTTATCATATTTATTTTGACGAATCAAGAAAATCGAAAATTGAATGAATATATAAAATCGTTTAGTGCATGCTAACAATCAAAAGGCTATCGAGAATGTCTTTATATATGCCACCTACTTTACAATCGATAAATCATTTTGTATTGGAAAATCAATTGAAAATTTAAGAGTAATGATCAGATTTTATAATAATTCAAATCGAATTAAAATTAGACATCAAACTCAAAGAGATTGTCAAAAAATCCAAATAATAAGACTAAAGAAAAGTAACCTAAACTTGTTCGTCAATTATGAGTGTTGATAACCAAGAATCGTAATAGCAAAAAAAATTAACAGAACATTCAAGACTTGGGACGGCAACATAACCCGCACTCGTTGGTACTCACTCAAGCCCGCTTGATTTGGACAGAGAATAATAAACATATTGAATATACTTAATACTTGATTTGGGTCCCGCAAGTAATAATATTGTAATTTTAAAATTTGATATAATAAACATATTGAATATACTTAATATTTTTTTAAATATTAAAAATTATAATCTTATCTTTATAGAAAATATTATTTTATTTTATTAATGTCTAATAATAATTATTTTATGATATTAATTATAATAGATATGATTTTAAATTTATAATTTTATATATATGAATGGATGGGGTGTGGGCGGGATAACCCGAACCCCAATCTAGGTGTGGATGAGTCTAAATTTCTCACCTGTTTTGAAGCAGGGCAGGTGCGAATTTTTCTTGATTAGTCGGATGCGGGGATGGAGGAAGAAAAATCCGTCTCTACTCCGTTGTCATGCATATTCAAGATAAAATCAAAATTAGAGTTTATCAAACTAACTCAACAAAATCTTAGTCATTCTTAATCTTTATATTCATCAATAAGTTGAATGAAATTGGACCAGTGTTATTTTTAGTGTCAAATGGACAGTTCCTCTTCAACGGTGTAATTATTCAATATCTAAAAATTTATTCAAGAGAGACTACACAAATGCAATGTGAATAAAAAATATTTCATATTAATAATTTTAAATAATCGCAGAAAACGTAAGCCAACAAATTGAGTTTATGAGATGAATAATTCCTTTACTTGAACAATTCTCAAATTTCTGCCACTTTCATTAGAGACAATAACATCCCTTTCAAGAGATTCATCCATAACTATGTTCAAATGCAATAAAACAATTGCATTAATGGTGTATTGGCCAACTAAAATAATATATTAGTATTTAACAAAAAAAAATATATACTTATTAAAATTGGAAGTTATAAAATTAAACTTGAATGACTTTAAATTTTTTAATCAAGTTTGAGCTATTTGTGAGTTTTTCGAGTCCGTATGACATTTCAAATCGAATTCACAACTCATAATTGAATCAATTTTGAAAAGAAAAGTAGAATCAAATTTAAATAAATGTTAGTTATGTCAAATTTATTGTAAAATATAGAAGATATTGATTATGTATCTATTGATATAACTACAAATGCAAGAAACTATTTTATAATAGTTATTAGAAATCATATCAGCGATTGTTTTCAAAAGCTCCGTTATCAATACCAATTATAAATATTTATTAGTTTTAACATATTTTTAATTATAATAAATAAATTTTTGGTAATTATGACTATATTTGTTCAAATTGATTTTTTTATAACATATGATCATTAAATGTGATAAATTATGAAATAATAAGTGACATAATATCATATGCCATTTTGCAAGACATTTGTTAGTGTAAATTAACATTCACTTTGATCATTACCAAATAGAAAATAGAAAGACAAAAATAAAACATATTAAATCAATATATTTATTATCAATATGGAAGTTGACTTATACCTAGCAACATTTAAAAACTATGATTAATATTCTAATTCAACAAAAAATTAGCCAAAACACGAATAATTTGAGCAATATCTGAGACATAATCAACATATTTTTGAATCATAGAGGTATCGGTAAAATCTTCAGGGAAACAATCACCAACATCGGTCATTATAAAACTTGCACTTGCTTGCACTTTATCGTAATCTCCTTTCTTTAATAGTTCTTGAATTGCGCTAACCTCGGAAAGTGCTCCTTCGGGACCAAAATCCACATAACAATTATTGTAATATTCTTTTGCGGCAGGATCACTAGTGCTTGCCCTTAGTTTGTTGATTAGATTGACTGCTTCGATTGTTTTGATACGAAGAACATCAACAGTGTATTGTGTAAGGCTAACGAGGTCTCCTCCTACACTACCTGGTTTTGATTTGAAAAGATCTAAACAATAAGTTGCGTTATAGGATTGTTTGCAAATGGTTCCAACATCCACAACTTTAGCTGCATACGAGGATGCAACACATAAAAGAAACACAATTGCAATGAGTGAGAAACGAGACATATTGTATTTCTACTCAATTCTTGTAATGTTGGTTTTGCCTTTACCCCTTAGTGGCTTTATATACAACTTTCTTTCTTAATTTTTAGAATTAATATTTTACTTAATATTGACCGTTAATAATCATTTAGATACACATATATACTATAATTTTTATTTTTATTTACAAAACTTATTTTCCTCATATTTTATGATTTTTTCCCCATATATATATGATTTGACTAGATTAGTATTTTAAAATACATTTTTACATAAAGAATGTTGTGGATTTTGAAAGGATTTGAATGAATTTTAAAATTTTAAAATATTATCAAAATTTATAGTCCAAATTTCAAAGAATTTATAGGATTTGAAAAGACTTTATAGATTTAAATTGTGTGGTGGATTGAATTTTTAAAAGATTATTTTGAACAAAAGAATCTTAAAGATTTTAAAAGAATTTGTAGGAATGTATAGATTTTAAAAGACTCTTTAAAAAAATTAAAATATTATTTACCATCAGTATATTATAATTAAGATTTTAATGGATTTATAACACAAGAATATTTGAAATTTTGAAATATTTTTTAAAATTATAATATTGAATAACAAAATATAATAAATAATTTATCAATTATGAATAAATATTAATGAAACTAATACCATTTTTAAAATCATTCAATAAGAAAATTGTTTTAATATTAAATTATCTTAATTTACATTTATCATCGTATATGTAACTATAATAGTCGTCAATAAAATAACATATTCTTGTTTTTTCTCTTCGATGTGAACAATAAATTCATAATTATGGTCTTTGCTACAATTTCGAAGGATAAAATTATTTTTAAGCAATTATTGAAGAAAAATGATTACTATATACTTTATAACACAATATTCTCAATAATGTTTATTATTTATTAAAATTTAAATCATTTCTATAAAAGTCAATATCACATCACATATTTAAAATCAAAGCAATTATCATTATTCTATCGACGTAATCTTCTATGATGTATGAATAAACTAAAAATTTATTTTCATTTCAATTATCGTTACCCTTATATGCAATATTTTCCTTACTATCATCTCTATTATATTTTTTTTAAAGATGTAAGAAATTATTAAAAGAATCCATTAAAATTTTAAAGGTTTTGATTACAAGATTGGTTGTAAGTTGTAAAAAGTCTTGACAGGATATTTATCACTAGATTTTTACACATAATTTAAAAAATTCTAACAATTATAATTAAATACCTCGAGACTTATTTTTATTACATTAAAATATTGAATAAATACCTTAAGACTTTTTTATCACAAAAAAATATTTTAAATCATGTCAGTCATCAGTATTCTATCTATGTAACATCTAGGCATTTTATCTTATTTTTATATTTTACCTTATTAGGAATTGAGATGATCATTCTATAAATTGTTGGTGATAGTTACTATTGTATTGTGTTATTTTAATTTTTGGTAATAATAATAATAATAATAATAATAAAAACATGAATCGGAAACCGTTAAAAATAAATTTCATGGATTAGATTGAAATAGCTCGTTACCCACTTAATACTATGTTCCCCACTTCTAATGATAAAATGGAATAAAACAAAAATGACGTCTTCCATTCAAAAATGTTCTGCGAAGGATTTTGGAGAGAAAAAGGAAGAAATTCAAGAACTAGATAATTTATTGATTCATCGTGTAGCACATGGATGAATATTAAACTTCACAAAGAGATGAGGTTTAAACTCCACATATGGATGAGTATTAAACTTCACAAAGAGATGAGGTTTAAGACAATATTTGCCTAGTTTTGAATATTTTAATTATTAAAGATTTTCCAGTTGTAAGGATTTATTTTGAGATTTCATAACATTATTTCATTCTAACAATTCATTATTTATTACAATACCTTATTCTCTTACATAATATTGAAAAAATTTATGTTATTATCTCAATTTTTATACCCACATAATTAGGCGTTACACTTCGTCTCTTCTTCGTCTTTCTCACTTGTAGGACATTGATCAGAAAGCAATTTAAAATGAGTAGCAAATTGAGTACTAACAGGTTTACAATGGTTCATATTAAACCTCTCCATCACCTTCTCAATGTAATTGTGTTGAGACAACCACAATTTATTATTCTTCCTATCACGAGTAATACTTATGCCCATAATTTGATTTGCAAGACCCAAGTCTTTCATTGCAAATGACATGTTCAGATCTTTCTTTAGAGATTGAATCTTCTTAGTGTCATGACCAACAACCAACATGTCATATCACATAATACAAGAGAATAATATAATCACCATTAGATAATTTCTTGACTTACACACAATGGTCCGAAGTAGTTTTACCGATCCCATGCTTCTCCATAAAAGAATCAAATTTCTTGTACCATTGTCGAGGTGCTTGCTTGAGCCCAAACAAGTTTTTCTTCAATTTACACACTAGCTACTATTTACGTTTGACTTTGAAACCCTCTAGTTGCTCCATATAGATCTCTTCCTCCAAATCACCATGAAAGAATGAAGTTTTCACATCAAGTTGTTCAACCTCTAGGTTCAAACTAGCTGCTAACCTAAGCACAACTCGATTAGAGGACATCTTCATCACATGTGAACAAATTTCATCAAAGTCAATACCTTTTTTTTTACTAAAACCTTTCACAATCAATCTTGATTTGTATCTTGGTTGAGAACTATTCTCTTCTACCTTTATCTTGTATACCCATTTGTTCTTGAGTGTTTTTCTGCCATTAGGAAACTTTACCAAATCAAAGGTATGATTCTCATGCAAGGAATTCATCTCTTATTGCATGGTCTTCAACCACTTTCTTTATCAACATTTGTAATAGTTTCTTCATAGTACTCTGGCTCTCCACTATCAGTGATCATCACATACTCTTGTGGATGATATCTTTGATAAGGTTGACGTTCTCTAGTAGATCTTCTCAACTCAAACTCAATTGGTGGCTCAACTAAAACCTGCTCATCATGGTCAGGTACATAATCATCAGTTACATTCTCATAATCTATTTGTATATCTCCCCCATTAACAAAAGTTTATGCAGGGGGCTTAGGCGCAACATCAATGTAACTTCTAGAAATTCTTTTCTGTTTCTCATCTTTATCAAAATCTTCAATAGTCTAGTCTTCAAGAAATATCACATCTCGGCTTCTAATAATTTTCTTGTCAATAGAATCCCACAATCTAAACCAAATTATTCATCACCATAATCGGCAAATATACACTATTTGGATTTGCTATCAAGCTTGGACCTCTTATCTCTTGGAACGTGAACAAAGCATATTCAACCAAAAACTCTTAATTGACGGTAAGAGATATCTTTCCCTGTCCACACTCTATTTGGAACATCACCATCAAGTGGAATAGAAGGAGAGAGATTGATCAAATCCACTGCAGTTTTCATTGCTTCACCCCAAAAGGATTTCGATAATTTTGCATGAGAGAGCATACATCTGATTCTGTCATTAGTCGTACGATTCATTCTCTCTACAACACCATTATGTTGAGGTGTCTTTGGAACTATTTTCTCAAACCTAATTCCATGTTCTCTATAATACTCTTCAAACGGACTTGTGTATTCACCATTGTTATCTGATCGAACACATTTTAATTTTCTTCCCTTTTCTCTTTCCGTAATTGAATGAAAATGCTTGAGACACCAAGTACTTGATCTTTATATTTCAAAGGAAAGGCTCACACTTTTCTAGAGTGGTCGTCAATAAAAATAACAAAATATGATGTACCACCAAGAGATTTACTATCCATCATACAAACATCAATATGAACTAAATCAAGAATATTTTGCCTCTTATGAGAACCAATATTATAAAAGGAAACTATATGTTGTTTTCCAGCAAAACAATGACTGCAAGTTTTTAAAGATGTACCTTTCACAGGAAGAAAATATTTCTTCACAAATATATTGAGTCCTTTCTCACTCAAATAACTGAAGCGCATATGTAATAAATCATAAAAGACATCTTCAATTGCATTCACTTCTTCCTTGCATAACTTCATATGCATCCTATATATAAAGGTGGAACTTTGCGCCTTTGCAACCACTAAAGACCCTTTGGTGATTTTAAGTATACCACCACCATAAAAGTAAGTGTGATAACCATCAATATCCAAGTCTTTCATTGAAATCAAATTGAGACGAATATTAGGAACATGTCTAACATTCTTCAATTGAAGCTTGCAACCAAACTCAATTTCAACCCAAACATCTCCCATACTGATAATTTTACATACTTGATGAGGACATAGAATGCATAACCAAGGAAGAAAGCTTAGAGGATATTCAAGGTCTTGGAACCCTAATGACAAGAGCAAGGTCAAAAAAGGCGAAGGAGGTTCTAAATAAATTGATAACCACTTTATTTGAAGCAAGTACAACTCATGAAGAATTGAAGTCCAAGATAATCGATTGCTTAATCCAAATTGAAGAAATTAAAGAATGAAGAATGCATCTATGTGTTATCAAATTTTAATATAAGTTTTAATTAAAGTAATAGATTGAATTAATAAGAAAATTTGGGTCTAATTGTAAAAATTTTAGTTGGGCCAAATTTAGAGAACTTGTTAGGAGTTGCCATTATAAAAGGCAAACCCTTAATTTTTTTAAGGATGATTTTGAATATTATTTTTATAAGGCTTTGCTCTTTAGAGTTTTTGAAAGAATTCATTTTTAACTTATCAAGGTTGTTAATCCTTGTGGCGTTCTTTTTGACTTATCAATCTCTGGATTGTGGTGCCATTTTGTTCTTGGTTCGTTTGCTAAATAATAATTTTGAGCTTCCTTTACATCAAACCCTAATACTCAAATTATTTCAATTTTCGTGCTCAATAACATGTGATCATATATTGCGTTCTACATACTTGTTTTCGATGATTCAACAGCATAACTTGCATTTCAAAATATCATCTTTCACATCATTTAGGAATCGCCTGATTTGGAGTTTCGTAGCTCTGTTTATCGTATTGTCCAGAAATACGCAATTCTGACTCAAATTTGTAAGTTTCAAACCTAGAACGATCCTTAACGTGAATCATGACAAACATGATCATATCAATACTCCTTCATCTCTCATTTTTACCATGCCAAAATCACCAACACTATATGATGAGAATAATTCACATCTACGAGTAACATGATGTGAGGTACCCGAATCAATAATCCAATTTGAATCCTAACATGCAAGATTTATGGAATTATCATCACAAACAATGTACAAATTACTAATAGATGCAACTATTGTTGTATCTTTATAATTATACTTCTCCTTGTCTTCATCTATATCCCTTGATTAATATCTATAAAGGAACATGTAATTTCTTTTTATGTGACCCACTTTGCCACAATGATAACATATCACTTTTTTTGTAGTCCTCGACTTGCTGCTTGACTTGCTACGACTTTCATAGTTGTCGCGTATATGGAAGTATTTATATTGAATTCTCACCCATGGTTATGTAACGAGTGCTTCAAAATTTTAGGAAGAACCAATCAAACAACCTTCCTTTCTTCGAGCTTCTTCATTTAACATGCTCTATTTAACTGTTGACATTTTCAATTTTCCACTTGGAGCTGAATTGGTCAACGTCACAACAAGGACTTCCAATTATCATGCAAGGAACTCAACAATAACAACGTTTGCAACTCATCAACTTCTTTAATTTATGCGGTTGTGTTCACTATATTTTAAGAAATATTCATATGATCTGCCGTAGAATCTCCATCTTTGTTTTTCATGTTCACTGGCTTCTGAATCAAGAATGCTTTATTTTGCACATTCTTTTGTTCATACAACTCTTTTAATTTTTCCCACATCTTGTTAGCATCTACTTCAGTTTCAACATATGGATATACACTCAAATCCAACCACTGCCTAATCAACACCACTGCCTTTCTATTCATCTTTTCCAGTCAATGTCAAATTTATATGCGGGTTTAAGAGTGTTACCATCAATAGGATCATACAAATCTTTAATGTATAGCATTTCTTCCATGAGAGCCTTCCAAAATGTGTAATTAGAATAGTTGATTTTAATCATATTGGGACCTTTATTTTCCTCCTCCATTTAAATGCACAAATCAAATCAACTGAGCTCTAATACCACTTTGTTGGGAAAAATCAAAGATAATTGGAGATAATTTTCTCAATAATGCAGAATATTTTTCCCTCATCTGTGAAGATAAATGTCCAAAAAGAAAAAACAAATCCACAACGCAACAATAATTGACAGAAAATTAAATATGAGACAAACACCATTTTTAACGGGGAAAACTTCCCTCAAATTGAGAGTATAAAAATCACGGCACCTAATCCGGTAAAAACTTCCACTATAATATTTAATGGTTACACCAGAGTCTTCCTAATAACAATAGGAAACTCTTAGAGAAGATAAAATAACAAACTCAGTAGTAGAAATAACCTATCATAATAGTGGATCAAACAGAGCAAATTTGCTACATACCTGTTACCACCATCGGAACCAAACCTTACTTTTTCTTCTTTGGCTGCCGTTTTTCTTCTTTGACCTTTTTCAAGACTATTCTCAATCATACTCCTTAGGGATTTTTAAATCCCTTTTATTATTATATTAGGGATTTTAATTCCATTTTCTTTCTTACATGGGTGAAGCCCATGGAAACCATACATTCTATGTTTTTCTTTTATTTTTATATCAATAATAATAATAATACTAATAATAATAAGTAATAATAATAATAATTAAATTGGTGGGTTCCACTTGGAGAGTGATCCCATCCAACGGTTTCATAATGTTGAAATTTTGAATCTTTCTCATTGCATTATTGTTCAAGTACTCTAAGAGTGAAGGTGCTTCATGTTGTATTTGGATATCTAGTAGTCAATGAAATGAGATGGAACTAATGAAAAATACAATTTTATTATTTGAATATTTTTAAGATGGAAACAAAGAAAAGCACAAATTTATCATATATCCCCAAAATAGAGAAGCAAAGGGTAAGAATTAAGCAATGGAATGTAGAAGTGTTTTATTATATTCTACTCCATTGTGCCAATCTAGACTTAGCGCCAGTTATTTGTGTTGATTTCACCTTGAGTTTGTGTGTGTTCTTTTTTGGTAGGGATGGTGGGGTGAGGGGAGATTTGATCTCTGAAACAGGTAGTCTCAATAAAATTTGCATATCTCTTGAATGCTTAGCTAGAGATCAAGATGTCTAATGTAGTAAGGGTCTCGTTGAATTGATTTATTTGAGTTTTTCTACTGCCTATTTGTGAAACTGATTAGCAAAGCTTATGGAAGCAGTTTATCACATATTTTAAGTTGTTTTCAAGTTATTTCCATAAGCTTTTAAAGATAGCTTATGAAAACAGTTTGATTTTACTATATCTTTTATTATAGTAATAGCATATGCATAAGCACTCATAGAATAAGGGCTTATGTTATAAATGTGTAGTTAAACTGATATCCAAACATGAGGTAAGTATGTATTTTTAATTAATGTTTCATTATCAGGAAGAGAGTGGAGGACCATATAAGGCTTCAATACCACTCAGTCAGGCCACCAATCTTGAAGCAAGTGTTCTACTTGTAATATTTGATTTGAAATAAACAGTTGAAATTGACGACGTACTTGGAATGTGTTTCATTTAAACAAACTAAATGAACTAAGTTATTATTGACAAAATCTATATGTTATGTTTTATATGTAAATTATAGTGAGTAACTCTATGGTACTTTATTTTCTAATAGAATGATAAATGTGATAGACATTTTATTTCTTAATTGTATGATAAATGTTACATGTTTAATTGATTTGTTTTATGATGTTAGTCTATCATGTTATGTTAGTTGAGTTTTTTACATGTTTTGCTTAATTGGAGATTGAATGTCTTAAATATTTTTATAGACTAAGTTTGAATCTTCAGGGTTGTAAGTTAGATATTAGTTCACCCACCGCAAATTTCGAAGACGAAATTCTTTAAAAATAGGAAAATTTATAAGACCCTAAATTTTAAAATTAACTATTTTATTAGTTAAATACGATTTTAAATAATTAATTTGTTGTTAAAATTAATTTAGAATATATGATGATAAATTTTTTGACTAATTTTCATTATATAGGTAATTTCTATAATGTGCTAGTTTTATAAATATTAGATTAAATGAGCGACACAAATAATAAATATTATATTTTATTATTTGATATATTTTTTAAGAAAGTAATAGTATTTTAGTGTAATATATATTTCAAAGAAAAAGATTTTATGCGATTTTCCGTTTATATACGTGTACCTAATTAATGTAATACTTTTATGTGTTGTTGACTGATGTTAAGTATACACATAGTTATATTTTAATTATTTATAATTATTTTCTATATTTAATTATTTTTTATAAATAATTATCTCGAGATAGAATTTATATTGGGTTTGCAAAACACATGTTTTTAATGAAGACAAAGGAATGTGATCAAAGTTTCAAAGCTCCAAAAGAAGTCAAATAATCAAAGCTAATTATGTTCACACAAATTAGAAAATATATAATGTAAAGGTACATGATGTAATCTAATATTCTTCTATTTCAAATGCACATGAGAACCTTTCATTTTAGCATATGCATCAAAAGAGTTTTCAAAATGTCAAAATACATTAACAATGTTTGAAAATCAAGTTTTGGACAAAAATCAATGTTGTATTCGAATACAACATGTTGTAGCCGAATATAGATTCAAGTCATAAGCAAAAATTGAACATCTGAATGCGACTACCAGACAGCTGTGTTCAAATATGATTGTTAAGTTAGTAGCTAAAATTGAACATCTGTATTCGAATACGAGACAGTGTATTCGAATACAAGTGCTAAGTCAGTAGCCAAACCAGTAGATTTGTATTCAACTACAACTTGGTGTAGCTAAATACATAACTAAGTCAGTGGCCAAATTCATACATATGTATTCGAATACAAGAATGTGTATTCGAATACAAGCTACAAAATTCAAATAAAACTGGACGTTAAAAGGATGTGTATTCGACTACACACAAGTTGTAGTCGAATACAACTGGAAACAATGCAATTTTTCAATTCTGAAATAAATCCAAATCATTGCATTTCTTCATCAAACCTCTAGGAACGATGGCCATTGATCTGAGGTGATGTCAATGGAGTATAAATACCCATAACTTCAGTTTAAACGTAATCAATCCTACTACCAAACCATGAATAATTTTATGGAAAATTTTCAAAGTTATTTTTCATATTTCAAATACTTGCATTACATTTTCACATCATTGAGAAAGGTTCTCTAATATACTTGAAATATTATTGAATTGATATCATTGTACATCTATTAAACTCAGTTTATTAGTCAAAAACATTTGTTAAAAATATCTCTTGAAATTATTGAAAGTGGTATACTTTCTTTAAGTATTGTAATCTAAGATAGTGGTGTGTGCTATCTTAGAAAGTGTGTTAGAAGTTTGTAACAGAGATACTAGGATGGGATTTGTACATTTTCTAACAATAGTGGAAAAACCTCTTGTGGTGTGCAAGAGAACTGGATGTACTGTTGGTCATAAGGGGTGGCTAGGATAATATTATTGTGTTCATTATTTTTCTGCAATTTATCCTTGCCATATACTATCTAAAATCAGAAAAATCAATCACTAAATCTCTAAAAACAAGAAAATTTCTAAACACCTAATTCACCCTACCCCCCTCTTAGGTGCACCTCTATTCTTACAGGGTTTGATCCCCTTTATTTTTATATACTTGTTATGACATTTTGATTTTATATATTTATTAAGATTTAGTAATTAATATAAAGTGTTGATGTTATATTTATTTATTTTACTATTTCGAATGTTCTCTATTGATGGTAATATTTTAAATTGAGTATTTGAAAAAATAAGTATTATTATAGGGATTATTTTGAATATTAGGATTTTGATTATTAATGAATTTTAAAAGATTAATTACCCTAATTACTTCATTTTATAAAATATTGCTTTTGAAATTTCAGCAATACGTTGATAATTAAGTTATGTTTTAAAAAAAGTGTTAAAAAGAATAGTTTTTATAATTGTTTATTTTATTTAAAAAATAAAAATAAATAAAAGAAAGAAGTAAAATTTATTTTATGGATTAGACACATATTTAAGAGTAAAATCTAATCAAATAAAAAAATAATAATTGAAAATAATAATAATGAAGGGCATGAGAAAGATAGAGTAAGGTGGACACAAAATAGGGCAGCCGCATATTGAGAGAAAAATAAGAAAGTTGCTACCGTTCATCGACCGTCCCAGAAAAGTTTATTCGTTTTCATCCAAAATTTTGTATGTTGTTTTACTCATATAGATATTCAATTAAACACGATTTTCCAGATTTTTAACAACTCAAACTTCTCCCTAAAGTACCTGATTTCTCCGTTTACAGAATTCATTATTTTGCACTGTTCTACTTCACCGTAAGTTCGATTTTGTAACGCTCCAAATTTGGATCCAAAGATTACTTAAAAATATTTATTTTCTTTTAGAAACAACTGTGTTTTTTTTATTTCTTATGAGTAGTTCATCATGTAATAATTTAAAGACGCTTCAGAAAATAATTTGATATATATTTTTTTTTTGTAAAAGAACGTAATGCAATTTGCTAAAATATTATTTATTCATTTATTTGCAAAATTAATATTCTAGCTGTTAGATCAATATTCATTTATGCTCCAAAATAAAATAAATTATCTTTAAGTGAAATTCAAAAGAAGCAATGTTGACTAAAATTAATGACATTCAATTATTTACTTGCAAATGAAATCTCACTTCCGTATTTCTATTAAAAGTTAATGATGAAGAGTAAATAAATTTAATGTACTACAAAAAATTTAGTAATACAAAATATTATATTTAAGTAAAAGTCTCATTTTCCCACGTGTGAACCAATCAAACATCATTCATAATTCTTTGAGATCATTAGTACCTAAATATTGGTGTACGGGTCAGTTCATCCCACAGCAAAAATTAAATCAAATAATAGATTGTCAGCCATAAAATATGAATATAAAATATCTCCGTGATAAAAGATTTAAATAAATTGACTCTTTAATAGTTTCAAAGATGTATCAAAAGTCATAAAATGTATCTAAATAAATCAAGTAGCAACCGTAGAGCAAATAATTAGATTAAAATAAAAATAACAACAAAATGTATGCAAGTTATGCATGCTCCTAAACATATATGATCCAGATATAACCAGCCACACATGCATCCACACAAAAGTCACTCATACCAATGGGAAAAGATTAAACCAGCCACACATGCATCCACAAACATGCATATGATATGTCATGAAATGATAATGATGCTCCAAAGGTACATGTCACCACCCACTTAGATAATCACACAGATCACAAGACACTTAGGCAACCACAAAGATAACAGTATTTGAAACACAAATCACCTGTCACTTAAGCAACCACAAAGATAACAATATTTAAACCATACAAATCTCAAGCCATTTAGGCAACAACAAAGATAACAATATTTAAAACACAACTCACCAGCCACTTAGGCAACCACAAAGATAACAATATTTAATACACAAATCACTAACCACTTAGACAACTACAAATATTACAATATTTAAAACACAAATCACCAGCCGCTTAGGCAACCACAAAGACAAAATATTTCAGATTAAGTTTTTTAATCACATAAGACATCAAATTAATATTCTCATGGATGTTCATAGTTAGAGCTCAATAACTTCAACACATCAAATATGCACGTGAACAAATATCTCAAAATCACCAATTTAATTTTGATAATCCATAAGATTCGATTTGGCTACTTATTATTGGTAAAAATTGAAACTCATATTACCAAGAATACAATACCAATACAAATTTTATTCTTTTTACTATAAATTTTTCCGCATTATAAAAATAAACTATATATTAATACATTTCAATAAATCAATTTTCTCATATAGTCAGAATTAAAAATGTAAAATTCTCATAAATTTCCTCACGACACATATATTGTTCATAAAAGTCAAATTTTAAATTTTAAATACTCAAAAAGTCAAGACTTAACATCAAATACATCATAACAAATATATTACAAATGATAACATCATAAAAATTATAGGTTTATAATTAAGTACTCTAAAACACGTAAGGCGTTAAACATTTTCACTACCAACATATTTATAAAAGTATAATAATAAAAATAGAACTCTATAATTAATTTCATCAAGATAAAGGTATTACTCAAAAGAAACAATCAAGGCATTATAGTTAATTATTGTTACGATGAAAGTAAAATCAACATTTTTCTTTTAAGACATTCAGACATCATATCAATATCTTATGAATCGCTAATTTAATATCTAGCTTACCTCTGCATGGGGAAAATTCGTTATATTGGATGTTTTCCTTCTACGTAACTCTATATAGCCCTCGAAAAATCTCATAAAGATGAAGGAATGAAAGCTTAGAACTTCCACAAGAAAGAGAGGGAATATGTGGGTGGTTGTTTGACTGACTTAGAAAATATTTGAGATAATCAAAATATAATGTTGGGAATGGCATGTGAGGTACGGGTGGTTCGAACTTCTTTCTACTCGATTTCAAGTTTTATCGTATTCTATGAGGAAGAGGTGTATGAGACTAACATGGAAACCTGAAGCTGATTTGAGAAAGAGAATAATTTTTCTTATTGAGGTTAATTGTACACATCAATAAGATATTCAATTGAAATAATATCATTCAATGGAGGTAAAGTAGATAACACATGGTTCTATCACTAAATGCTATTAAAAATAAAATACGGCTATCAAGAGTAGTAGTGTGGGTGATTAAATTTTGACCAAAATTGATTTGGTCATTGTTCACTCTAAAGAAATACTCCTACGAGTTTTATTTAATTACAAACAAAACCCCAACAATTAATTAATATAAACATACTTCATCAAATAATTAAACATTAAAGGAACAATTATCTTATTATTGTCACATTAAATTAATTAAGAAATATATATAAATAAAAGTAAGGATTTTTACTAACTCTAATATTTCCTAGGTCAAATACTTATTTTGTCTAAATTAAACCTAATAAATAATATAACTTCTATAAATTATAATTTAATTAAATAATTCAATTAATATTTTCATCAACTAAAATAAATCAAGTAAGACAAAAATATTAGTGCAGGTCATGCATAACAAAATACAGCCAACGTATCTAACACATCAATTTCATGATCATTGAAATTATTCAAATAAATAAAATACACAATTGTCAATGTAAAAATTAGTTTTGCCATAAACCGTTCTAATGTAATTGTCACACCAAAACTATTAAATAAAAAAAATATATAGTTATTCAAGTAAAATAAAGAGTGGTAACTTTTAATATAATTTCTTTACATATAGAATAAACTATTAATTAAATAATCAATTACAAAAAATACTAAAAGACACATATATAATATATATGAAAATATTGCGGTGTTATAGATTTGAGTGAAACCAATGCCAAAACGATTGTGTGAAAAGTGACTATATTATCTACTAATTGCTTACCTGATTTATGGTAATTTTCCTTGACCAAATTTCAAAATTTATTTTTTAGAATATTTTCTCATAATTTATTGTTGACATTTACCCATCAACTATCGAGTTAGATCAATTGAAGGACAAAACATCAAAGAACAAATATTATTTGCTTGTGGAATTGTACTCGTGTGTGAAAGCGTCGAAATAAGGTAAGGGGTGAGAGAGTGTTTGAATTCATTAGTATAATATAATATTATGATGTTTGATTTACTTTTATTAAATGTGTGATATTTGATATTATTATGATATTGGATGTCAAATGAATTTTATGTATATGTTTGATTAGACGTGTTTATGTGATGTGATAATAAAAGGTGAATGTATTTTGATAAGTTTATCTCGTTATGATGATGTATAATTAATAATAATGATGTTAATTTGTGATAAGTCTATGTGATGATTTATGATTGATGATAATAAGGCTATAAAATTGTGATCAGTTTATTTTATGAGATACGATTATTGATAGTGGTGTCGTGAATTTGTGATGAGAATATTGAAGTAACCCAATAGTTGATGAAATAATGGTGATTCTAATTTATATTTGAGGTGGCGGTCTTAATGGAGTATTATAGTCCAACGAGGGGAGAAAATAAATATTTAGAATTTTTGAAGTGGAGATTATTTTGCCATCATATAGGTAGGGTCTGACAAGCCTGGCGATTTTGGTGAAGTACAACTAAATGACTCTAATCGTGTCGGTCTGCAGTTGAGCCTTAAGACAAGATTGTTAGACCTTGGAGGTATTCGGGTGAAGAATTTATAGGCGACTTGGAGGTAGCACTCCAAATGTCGCGAGCTAGCATACAACACGCGTTTACCTCGACTATTACATATATGTGTCTCAGGTTGAGTTGAGGGGATATATGAGGACAGGGCCAATTTAAATTGTCCATCCACTGAGATTGTTCAATGTTTTCTATTTCTAGAATCAAGAACGTTCTCCGTTTTCTATTTATATAACCAAAATCAATCTTGAGATATTTTCTTGAGATTCTAACAGGAAATTTGAAATAGAAAAATTTACAATACAAACCCCATTCCTTATATATCGATATTTTCACTTCACTTTAGTTAATGCAATAGAATATGAAAATGCTTAAAGAATCATGCTTACCACAAGTTATCATATTTATGTTGACGAATCAAGAAAATCGAAAATTGAATGAATATATAAAATCGTTTAGTGCATGCTAACAATCAAAAGGCTATCGAGAATGTCTTTATATATGCCACCTATTTTACAATCGATAAATCATTTTGTATTGGAAAATCAATTGAAAATTTAAGAGTAAGGATCGGATTTTATTATAATTCAAATCGAATTAAAATTAGACATCAAACTCGAAGAGATTGTCAAAAAATCCAAACAATAAGACTAAAGAAAAGTAACCTAAACTTGTTCGTCAATTATGAGTGTTGATAACCAAGAATCGTAATAGCAAAAAAAATTAACAGAACATTCAAGACTTGGGATGGCAACATAACCCACACTCGTTGGTACACACTCGAGCCCGCTTGATTTGGACAGAGAAAATCCGCTTTAATTGGGTCCCGCAAGTAATAATATTGTAATTTTAAAATTTGATATAATAAACATATTGAATATACTTAATATTTTTTTAAATATTAAAAATTATAATCTTATCTTTATAGAAAATATTATTTTATTTTATTAATGTCTAATAATAATTATTTTATGATATTAATTATAATAGATATGAATTTAAATTTATAATTTTATATATATGAAATGATGGGGTGTGGGCGGGATAACCCGAACCCCAATCTAGGTGTGGATGAGTCTAAATTTCTCACCCGTTTTGAAGCAGGGCAGGTGCGGATTTTTCTTGATTAGTCGGATGCGGGGATGGAGGAAGAAAAATCCATCTCTACTCCGTTGTCATGCCTTTTCAAGATAAAATCAAAATTAGAGTTTATCAAACTAACTCAACAAAATCTTAGTCATTCTTAATCTTTATATTTATCAATAAGTTGAATGAAATTGGAGTGTTATTTTTAGTGTCAATTGGACAGTTCCTCTTCAACGGTGTAATATCGATCCATGAGTGTCAAATTTATTGTTTCTTTATCTTCAACAACTCCAACAAGAGAATTTATTCAATATCTGAAAATTTATTCAACAGAGACTACACAAATGAAATGTGAATAAAAAATATTTAATATTAATAATTTTAAATAATCGCAGAAAATGTAAGCCAACAAAATGAGTTTATGAGATGAATAATTCCTTTACTTGAACAATTCTCAAATTTCTGCCACTTTCATTAGAGACAAAAACATCCCTTTCAAGAGATTCATCCATAACTATGTTCAAATGCAATAAAACAATTGCATTAATGGTGTATTGGCCAACTAAAATAATATATTAGTATTTAACAAAAAAAAATATATACTTATTAAAATTGGAAGTTATAAAATTAAACTTGAATGACTTTAAATTTTTTAATCAAGTTTGAGCTATTTGTGAGTTTTTCGAGTCCGTATGACATTTCAAATCGAATTTCACAACTCATAATTGAATCAATTTTTAAAAGAAAAGTAGAATCAAATTTGAATAAATGTTAGTTATGTCAAATTTATTGTAAAATATAGAAGATATTGATTATGTATCTATTGCTATAGCTACAAATGCAAGAAACTATTTTATAATAGTTATTAGAAATCATATCAGCGATTGTTTTCAAAAGCTCCGTTATCAATACCAATTATAAATATTTATTAGTTTTAACATATTTTTAATTGTAAAAATAAATTTTTGGTAATTATGACTATATTTGTTCAAATTGATTTTTTTATAACATATGATCATTAAATGTGATAAATTATGAAATAATAAGTGACATAATATCATATGCCATTTTGCAAGACATTTGTTAGTGTAAATTAACATTCACTTTGATCATTACCAAATAGAAAATAGAAAGACAAAAATAAAACATATTAAATCAATATATTTATTATCAATATGGAAGTTGACTTATACCTAGCAACATTTAAAAACTATGATTAATATTCTAATTCAACAAAAAATTAGCCAAAACACGAATAATTTGAGCAATATCTGAGACATAATCAACATATTTTTGAATCATAGATGTATCGGTAAAATCTTCAGGGAAACAATCACCAACATCGGTCATTATAAAACTTGCACTTGCTTGCACTTTATCGTAATCTCCTTTCTTTAATAGTTCTTGAATTGCGCTAACCTCGGAAAGTGCTCCTTCGGGACCAAAATCCACATAACAATTATTGTAATATTCTTTTGCGGCAGGATCACTAGTGCTTGCCCTTAGTTTGTTGATTAGATTGACTGCTTCG
>JBBPBT010001302.1:4569046-4599815 GCA_037974875.1 Cicer bijugum | reverse complement strand
AGATAACAATATTTAAAACACAACTCACCCACCACTTAGGCAACCACAAAGATAACAATATTTAATATACAAATCACTAACCACTTAGACAACTACAAATATTACAATATTTAAAACACAAATCACCAGCCGCTTAGGCAACCACAAAGACAAAATATTTCAGATTAAGTTTTTTAATCACATAAGACATCAAATTAATATTTTCATGGATGTTCATAGTTAGAGCTCAATAACTTCAACACATCGAATATGCACGTGAACAAATATCTCAAAATCACCAATTTAATTTTGATAATCCAAAAGATTCGATTTGGCTACTTATTATTGGTAAAAATTGAAACTCATATTACCAAGAATACAATAACAATACAAATTTTATTCTTTTTACAATAAATTTTTCCGCGTTATAAATATAAACTATACACTAATACATTTCAATAAATCAATTTTTTCATATTGTCAGAATTAAAAATATAAAATTCTCATAAATTTCCTCATGACACATATATTGTTCATAAAAGTCAAATTTTAAATTTTAAATACTCAAAAAGTCAAGACTTAACATCAAATATATCATAACAAATATATTACAAATGATAACATCATAAAAATTATAGGTTTATAATTAAGTACTCTAAAACACGTAAGGCGTTAAACATTTTCACTACAAACATATTTATAAAGGTATAATAATAAAAATAGAACTCTATAATTAATTTCATCAAGATAAAGGTATTACTCAAAAGAAACAATCAAGGAATTATAGTTAATTATTGTTACGACGAAAGTAAAATCAACAATTTTCTTTTAAGACATTCAGACATTATATCAATATCTTATTAATCGCTAATTTAATATCTAGCATAACTCTGCATGGGGAAAAGTCGTTACCTTGGACGTTTTCCTTCTATGTAACACTATATAGCCCTCGAAAGATGAAGGAATGAAAGCTTAGAACTTCCACAAGAAAGAGAGGGAATATGTGGGTGGTTGTTTGAGTGACTTAGAAAATATCTGAGATAATCAAAATATAATGCTGGGAATGGCGTGTGAGGTACGGGTGGTTGGAACTTCTTTCTACTCAATTTCAAGTTTTATCGTATTCTATGAGGAAGAGGTGTATGAGACTAACATGGAAACCTGAAGTTGATTTGAGAAAGAGAATAATTTTTCTTATTGAGGTTAATTGTACACATCAATAAGATATTCAATAGAAATAATATCATTCAATGGAGGTAAAGTACACAACACATGGTTCTATCACTAAATGCTATTAAAAATAAAATACGGCTATCAAGAGTAGTAATGTGGGTGATTAAATTTTGACCAAAATTGATTTGGTCATTGTTCACTCTAAAGAAATACTCCTACAAGTTTTATTTAATTACAAACAAAACCCCACCAATTAATTAATTAATTAATATAAACATACTTCATCAAATAATTAAACATTAAAGGAACAATTATCTTATTATTGTCACATTAAATTAATTAAGAAATATATATAAATAAAAGTAAGGATTTTTACTAACTCTAATATTTCCTAGGTCAAATACTTATTTGGTCTAAATTAAACCTAATAAATAATATAACTTCTATAAATTATAATTTAATTAAATAATTCAATTAATATTTTCATCAACTAAAATAAATGAAGTAAGACAAAAATATTAGTGCAGGTCATGCATAACAAAATAAAGCCAACGTATCTAACACATTAATTTCATGATCATCGAAATTAATCAAATAAATAAAATACACAATTGTCAATGTAAAAATTAGTTTTGCCATAAACCGTTCTAATGTAATTGTCACACCAAAACTATTAAATAAAAAATAAAAAAATATATAGTTATTCAAGTAAAATAAAGAGTGGTAACTTTTGATTTAATTTCTTTACATATAGAATAAGCTATTAATTAAATAATAAATTACAAAAAATACTAAAAGACACATATATAATATATATGAAAATATTGGGGTGTTATAGATTTGAGTGAAACCAATGCCAAAACGATCGTGTGAAAAGTGACTATATTATCTACTAATTGCTTACCTGATTTATGGTAATTTTCCTTGACCAAATTTCCAAATTTATTTTTTAGAGTATTTTCTCATAATTTATTGTTGACATTTACCCATCAACTATCGAGTTAGATCAATTGACAGACAAAACATCAAAGAACAAATATTATTTGCTTGTGGAATTGTACTCGTGTGTGAAAGCGTCGAAATAAGATAAGGGGTGAGAGAGTGTTTGAATTCATTAGTATAATATAATATTAGATGAACGGAAAAACAGTATTTCTCAACGATTCATTCGGAGCTCGCTACACAGGGCACCATTTGAGTGATAAATTGATTAATGTAAAAATTTGGGAATTATGAGATTAAAATATGGAATAGAAATATTTATAAGGTGTTGATTGATTTAACTTCTTTAAATGTCTGCTATTTGATATTATTGTGATGTTTGATTTATTTTTATTAAATGTGTGATATTTGATATTATTATGATATTGGATGTCGAATGAATTTTATGTATATGTTTGATTAGACGTGTTTATGTGATGTGATAATAAAAGGTGAATGTATTTTGATAAGTTTATCTCATTATGATGATGTATAATTAATAATAATGATGTTAATTTGTGATAATTCTATGTGATGATTTATGATTGATGATAATAAGGCTATAAAATTATGATCAGTTTATCTGATGAGATATGATTCTTGATAGTGGTGTCGTGAATTTGTGATGAGAATATTGAAGTAACCCCCATAGTTGATGTAATAATGGTGATTCTAATTTATATTTGAGGTGGCGGTCTTAATGGAGTATTATAGGCCAACGAGGGGAGAAAATAAATATTTAGAATTTGTGAAGTGGAGAATATTTTGTCATCATATAGGTAGGGTCTGACAAGCCAAACGATTTTGGGGAAGTACAACTAAATGACTCTAATCGTGTCGGTCTGCAGTTGAGCCTTAAGACAAGATTGTTAGACCTTGGAGGTATTCGGGTGAAGAATTCATAGGCGACTTGGAGGTAGCACTCCAAATGTCGCGAGCTAGCATACAACGTACGTGTTTACCTCGACTGTTATATATATGTGTCTCAGGTTGAGTTGAGGGGATCTATGAGGACAGGGCCAATTTAAATTGTCCATCCACTGAGATCGTTCAATGTTTTCTATTTCTAGAATCAAGAACGTTCTTCGTTTTCTATTTTTATAACCAAAATCAATCTTGAGATATTTTCTTGAGATTCTAACAGGAAATTTGAAATAAAAAAATTTTCAATTCAAACCCCATTCCTTATAAATTGACATTTTCACTTCACTTTAGTTAATGCAATAGAATATGAAATTGCTTAAAGAATCATGCTTACCACAAGTTATCATATTTATTTTGACGAATCAAGAAAATCGAAAATTGAATGAATATATAAAATCGTTTAGTGCATGCTAACAATCAAAAGGCTATCGAGAATGTCTTTATATATGCCACCTACTTTACAATCGATAAATCATTTTGTATTGGAAAATCAATTGAAAATTTAAGAGTAATGATCAGATTTTATAATAATTCAAATCGAATTAAAATTAGACATCAAACTCAAAGAGATTGTCAAAAAATCCAAATAATAAGACTAAAGAAAAGTAACCTAAACTTGTTCGTCAATTATGAGTGTTGATAACCAAGAATCGTAATAGCAAAAAAAATTAACAGAACATTCAAGACTTGGGACGGCAACATAACCCGCACTCGTTGGTACTCACTCAAACCCGCTTGATTTGGACAGAGAATAATAAACATATTGAATATACTTAATACTTGATTTGGGTCCCGCAAGTAATACTATTGTAATTTTAAAATTTGATATAATAAACATATTGAATATACTTAATATTTTTTTAAATATTAAAAATTATAATCTTATCTTTATAGAAAATATTATTTTATTTTATTAATGTCTAATAATAATTATTTTATGATATTAATTATAATAGATATGATTTTAAATTTATAATTTTATATATATGAATGGATGGGGTGTGGGCGGGATAACCCGAACCCCAATCTAGGTGTGGATGAGTCTAAATTTCTCACCTGTTTTGAAGCAGGGCAGGTGCGAATTTTTCTTGATTAGTCAGATGCGGGGATGGAGGAAGAAAAATCCGTCTCTACTCCGTTGTCATGCATATTCAAGATAAAATCAAAATTAGAGTTTATCAAACTAACTCAACAAAATCTTAGTCATTCTTAATCTTTATATTCATCAATAAGTTGAATGAAATTGGACCAGTGTTATTTTTAGTGTCAAATGGACAGTTCCTCTTCAACGGTGTAATTATTCAATATCTAAAAATTTATTCAAGAGAGACTACACAAATGCAATGTGAATAAAAAATATTTCATATTAATAATTTTAAATAATCGCAGAAAACGTAAGCCAACAAATTGAGTTTATGAGATGAATAATTCCTTTACTTGAACAATTCTCAAATTTCTGCCACTTTCATTAGAGACAATAACATCCCTTTCAAGAGATTCATCCATAACTATGTTCAAATGCAATAAAACAATTGCATTAATGGTGTATTGGCCAACTAAAATAATATATTAGTATTTAACAAAAAAAAATATATACTTATTAAAATTGGAAGTTATAAAATTAAACTTGAATGACTTTAAATTTTTTAATCAAGTTTGAGCTATTTGTGAGTTTTTCGAGTCCGTATGACATTTCAAATCGAATTCACAACTCATAATTGAATCAATTTTGAAAAGAAAAGTAGAATCAAATTTAAATAAATGTTAGTTATGTCAAATTTATTGTAAAATATAGAAGATATTGATTATGTATCTATTGATATAACTACAAATGCAAGAAACTATTTTATAATAGTTATTAGAAATCATATCAGCGATTGTTTTCAAAAGCTCCGTTATCAATACCAATTATAAATATTTATTAGTTTTAACATATTTTTAATTATAATAAATAAATTTTTGGTAATTATGACTATATTTGTTCAAATTGATTTTTTTATAACATATGATCATTAAATGTGATAAATTATGAAATAATAAGTGACATAATATCATATGCCATTTTGCAAGACATTTGTTAGTGTAAATTAACATTCACTTTGATCATTACCAAATAGAAAATAGAAAGACAAAAATAAAACATATTAAATCAATATATTTATTATCAATATGGAAGTTGACTTATACCTAGCAACATTTAAAAACTATGATTAATATTCTAATTCAACAAAAAATTAGCCAAAACACGAATAATTTGAGCAATATCTGAGACATAATCAACATATTTTTGAATCATAGAGGTATCGGTAAAATCTTCAGGGAAACAATCACCAACATCGGTCATTATAAAACTTGCACTTGCTTGCACTTTATCGTAATCTCCTTTCTTTAATAGTTCTTGAATTGCGCTAACCTCGGAAAGTGCTCCTTCGGGACCAAAATCCACATAACAATTATTGTAATATTCTTTTGCGGCAGGATCACTAGTGCTTGCCCTTAGTTTGTTGATTAGATTGACTGCTTCGATTGTTTTGATACGAAGAACATCAACAGTGTATTGTGTAAGGCTAACGAGGTCTCCTCCTACACTACCTGGTTTTGATTTGAAAAGATCTAAACAATAAGTTGCGTTATAGGATTGTTTGCAAATGGTTCCAACATCCACAACTTTAGCTGCATACGAGGATGCAACACATAAAAGAAACACAATTGCAATGAGTGAGAAACGAGACATATTGTATTTCTACTCAATTCTTGTAATGTTGGTTTTGCCTTTACCCCTTAGTGGCTTTATATACAACTTTCTTTCTTAATTTTTAGAATTAATATTTTACTTAATATTGACCGTTAATAATCATTTAGATACACATATATACTATAATTTTTATTTTTATTTACAAAACTTATTTTCCTCATATTTTATGATTTTTTCCCCATATATATATGATTTGACTAGATTAGTATTTTAAAATACATTTTTACATAAAGAATGTTGTGGATTTTGAAAGGATTTGAATGAATTTTAAAATTTTAAAATATTATCAAAATTTATAGTCCAAATTTCAAAGAATTTATAGGATTTGAAAAGACTTTATAGATTTAAATTGTGTGGTGGATTGAATTTTTAAAAGATTATTTTGAACAAAAGAATCTTAAAGATTTTAAAAGAATTTGTAGGAATGTATAGATTTTAAAAGACTCTTTAAAAAAAATTAAAATATTATTTACCATCATTATATTATAATTAAGATTTTAATGGATTTATAACACAAGAATTTTTGAGATTTTGAAATATTTTTTAAAATTATAATATTGAATAACAAAATATAATAAATAATTTATCAATTATGAATAAATATTAATGAAACTAATACCATTTTTAAAATCATTGGATAAGAAAATGGTTTTAATATTAAATTATCTTAATTTACATTTATCATCGTATATGTAACTATAATAGTCGTCAATAAAATATCATATTCTTGTTTTTTCTCTTCGATGTGAACAATAAATTCATAATTATGGTCATTGCTACAATTTCGAAGGACAAAATTATTTTGAAGCAATTATTGAAGAAAAATGATTACTATATACTTTATAACACAATATTCTCAATAATGTTTATTATTTATTAAAATTTAAATCATTTCTATAAAAGTAAATATCACATCACATATTTAAAATCAAGGCAATTATCATTATTCTATCGACATAATCTTCTATGATGTATGAATAAACTAAAAATTTATTTTCATTTCAATTATCGTTACCCTTATATGCAATATTTTCATTACTATCATCTCTATTATATTTTTTTTAAAGATGTACATTGTAGATTAATAATATATGTAAGATTTATGGGTCACATATGTAATTAATTAATAAAGTGTGTTAGGGTCATTATATAATTAGCCAATACACTAGGGGTCAAATAATATATAATAGTTTATGGCTAAAGAGCATAATAATTATGAAAATTAATAGTGTAGATATCAGGCGGTTTCTAATTTAATGAGGGGCTGAATTAGTAATACTGCAATTTGGGATATAACTAATAATAGTTATATATAGGGGTAGTGGTCCCCAAGGCAAAACACAACGAGACTATTCAGTTTCACAAACCCTAAGGAGAAAACTCTCTTGTTGTCTCTATCCCCATCAAGAGAGCAAGGTCTTCAGTGTTTTGCTGAGGAAGATCACCCAACCCATTGGCATTATCATCATCATCCCAGGATTTCATAAATGGCAATTCCCACAGGTATGCTTCCGCCTTTGGTTATTCATCATGCAATTGGCATGGATTAATTGAGCATAAGGTTGTAGGGATTGTATTACAACAATTGGTATCAGAGCCTACCATGTTTAATTCATGATGAAATTTGGTTATTGTCTTTGTTTTAGGATTCAATTTGGGAATTTTGACATGATTGAAAAATTAGGGTTTATAATTTGGGAATTTTGACATGATTGAAAAATTAGGGTTTGTAATTTGGAAATTTGGATATATATATATATATATATATTATGGAATCCATATTTTTTTTATTTTTTTTTTCAATTGCACTCTTTTGGCTTGTAGTGGTATATATACTGCATATTTGTAGCTTTCCTGTTTGTAGACGAGTGCCTGAGTGCAAGTTTTTGTTTTACTACTGACATGGGTTGCAAAACAGTTCTAATAAAAAAAAAAAATTGTGAACATCCGAGTACTCAGTATGCCAACACAAACATGCTATAGTGTTTAAGGGGATGGCCACTATTTGGGATTGATAACAGCGACTCTAAAACTTTTCTTTTATTATCGGTGTAAAAGGATATTTCACTATAAATATCAGGATTCAGTCTTTTGTATTAAATCAAAATTTTTTTTTGTCCTTTCAAGTGCTTTATTTTATTGGTTAGGTTACTTTGATATTACGATGAATCATAGTGTTATTATTATTTTTTATTTTTTTTTATTTTTTTATTTTTTTTGATAATTATTATTTTTTTTGATAAAACAATAATTATCAAATACTAATGAAACATAGTTTATATTAATGAACAATATTCTTTTTTAAATATTGTTTTATTTGGATATAATAAATATATGTTCAAGTCAAGTTTGACATTTTGAATGAGTTAATTGAAACTTGACGTCACCAAAGTGACCTCTCTTGTCTAAATTGCTCGTGAAGAGTGTCAAATGGTTGTGTATATGTTTATTCATGCGGGTATTGACCGGCCCAAAAGAAGGTTAATATTTGGTAGAATTACATATACACCTGCAATGATAAGTGTGTGACAATTATTTGGTGTACATGTGAGCAGTAAATCGGCCCAAAGGAAGGTTTATTGCTTGACATGTCTTATTGTCAATAGTTGATCGTTGCAACAAGAGTACCACTAGCAGTTGGTGTTACTGTCCAAAGACTTGACACCAATGGTGCACTGGGCATCTTGAGATGGGTTAAATTCCATGATTTGAACATATGTATTTACTTATTGATTTATTTTCCTATAATGTGAGTTTCTAAGTTTCGTTCTTTATTTAATTTACAGCATCTATTGCTTCCATATCTGCAAATTTGAGTTCTATTCCTGTCCTTAATGGGATAAATTTTAAGGAATGGGAAGAGAACATTCTGATTGTTCTTGGCTGCATGGATCTATACCTTGCATTAAGAATTGATCGACCCCCTACTCCTAAGGACTCTAGTTCTTCTGAGGAAAAATTAGAGTATGAGAAATGGGATCGCTCAAATCGCATAAGTCTTATGATCATAAAGCGTGGCATTCCTGAGGTCTTTAGAGGTGCTGTCTCGAATGAGATAGTTACAGCTAAAAATTTCCTTGCTGAGATGGAAAAACGCTTTGAAAAAAATGATAAGGCTGAAACAAGTTCTTTGCTTCAGAATTTAATTTCCATGAAGTATCAAGGCAAGGGAAATATAAGAGAGCACATTATGATGATGTCCAACATTGCTTCTAAACTTAAAGGACTAAAGCTTGAGTTGTCAGATGACTTACTCATTCATTTAGTATTGTTGTCTCTTCCTTTGCAATTCAGTCAGTTTAAGGTAACTTATAACTGTCAAAAGGAGAAATGGACTCTTAATGAGCTCATTTCATTATGTGTGCAAGAAGAGGACAAGCTGAAGCAAGATAGGACTGAAAGCGCTCACTTTACTAGCATCTCTAAAGACAAGGGCAAAAGGAAAAGAATTGAGGAGCCCAAGAACAAAGCTACTGCTAAGGGTCCAGAACAAAAGAAGCAGACTAAGGATAACTGCTTCTTCTGCAAGAGTCCTGGACACGTGAAGAAGGATTGTGCCAAATATCACGCTTGGCGTGTTAAGAAAGGTATGATTATGTCTTTGGTATGTTCTGAGGTTAATTTAGCTTCAGTACCTGGAAACACTTGGTGGTTAGACTCTGGTGCAACTACTAACATCAGTGTTTCAATGTAGGGTTGCCTGAACTTCCGAAAGCCTAATGATATTGAAAGATGCATCTATGTAGGAGATGGGAAGAAGGCAGAAGTTGAAGCCATAGGAAAATTTAGATTATTGTTAAGTTCCGGTCATTATTTGGATTTACAAGACACTTTTGTTGTACCGTCATTTAGACGGAATTTGGTCTCTATTTCTTATTTGGACAAATCAGGATATTATTGTTCATTCGGGAATAAAGAATTTACTTTGTCTTTAAATTCGAATGTTGTTGGAACCGGTTTTCTTTCTGGTTATGATAATCTTTATTTGTTGGAAACTGTGGCTAACTATAATGAAACCTTGAGTGTCGAATCACGTGGTACTAAGCAAAAAATTGACAATTTGAATTCAGGAGTGCTTTGGCACAAGCGTCTAGGTCACATCTCTAAAAATAGAGTTGAACGACTTATGTCAGATGGAATTTTAGATTCCATTGACTTCACAGACTTTAACGTTTGTGTAGCATGCATTAAAGGAAAACAGACTAAAGATAAGAAATTAGGCGCATATAGAGCTACAGACGTCTTAGAATTGATACATACGGACATCTGTGGGCCATTTCCAACTCCTTCTTGGAATGGTCAACAATATTTTATATCATTCATAGACGATTATTCTAGATATGCCTACCTTTACCTAATTCACGAAAAGTCCCAATCAATAGACGTGTTCAAATCCTTTAAGGCAGAAGTTGAGAATCAACTTAATAAGAGAATTAAAAAGGTCAAATTTGATCGTGGTGGTGAATACTACGGTAGATATGACGGTTCAGGTGAACAACGTCCGGGACCATTTGCCAAATACCTAGAGGAATGTGGAATCGTCCCACAATACACTATGCTGGGGTCACCAAGCATGAATGGTGTAGCTGAAAAATGAAACATGACTCTTAAGGATATGGTGAGGAGTATGATTTGTCATTCCACCTTGCCAGAGTCACTCTAGGGAGAGGCATTAAAAACAGCAGCATACATTCTTAATAGAGTACCAACTAAGGCAGCGGCTAAAACACCTTATGAGCTTTGGATTGGGCGTAAGCCTAGTCTGAAGCACCTTCATGTTTGGGGATGTCCAGCTGAGGCAAGGCCTTATAGGCCGAATGAAAAGAAATTTAAACCCCGAACAATTAGCAGCTATTTTATAGGGTACTCAGAAAAATCAAGGGGCTATAAATTTTACGACCCTAATTTGAGAACAATTTTTGAGACGGGAACGACAACGTTCTTTGAGGATATTGAGTTTGGGGGGAAGATTAAGGTCAAAGATTTTGTCTTTGAGGAAGAATTGGTAACAATTCCAGAACTGATTCTTCCACCAATTGACTTTCCCATCATTGAACAAACTCAAGATGATCTGGTTGTTCAGGAAGAACAAAATCCAGGTCAAATTCAAGATCCTCAAGAACAAGTGCCTCAAGAGCCAGCTCCATTGCGGAGATCTACTAGAGAAAGGAAAAATGCTATTTCGGATGATTATGTAGTATTTATCAATGAGGTAGAGGAAAATGTTGGCAAGACGGAAGACGACCCGGTCAACTTTCATCAAGCCATGCAAGATCCTCGTTCAGGTAAGTGGATCGAAGCAATGAATGAGGAACTTATCCCATGAGGAACTTTCATCAAGCTATGCAAGACAATTCAGTTTGGGAACTTATCCCATTACCTGAAGGAGTGAAACCCATTGGTTGCAAATGGATTTTTAAAACCAAGCGGGATTCCAATGGTAATGTGGAGAGATATAAGGCACGTCTTGTAGCTAAGGGTTATACTCAAAAGGAGGGGATTGATTATAAAGAGACTTTCTCTCCGGTTTCATCGAAGGACTCTTTAAGAATAATCATGGCTCTTGTTGCTCACTTTAATTTGGAGCTTCATCAAATGGATGTAAAGACAGCATTTCTCAATGGCGACATTGATGAGACGATCTATATGGTGCAGCCAGAAAACTTTGTGTTGGGAGACACAAAGAATATGGTGTGCAAACTAAGAAAATCCATTTATGGGCTAAAACAGGCTTCTCGTCAATGGTACCATAAATTTCATCAAGTAATTCTCTCATTTGGTTTTGAGATGAATACAGTTGATGATTGTGTGTATCATAAGTTCAGTGGGAGCATACATATTTTCCTGGTCTTATATGTTGAGGACATACTGCTTGCCACTAACGATATAGGCATGTTGCACGAAACTAAGAAATTTCTATCAAAGCATTTTGAGATGAAAGATCTTGGTGACGCCTCTTTTGTATTAGGAATTCAGATACACCGAGACAGATCTCGAGGTATTCTTGGATTGTCACAAAAGAGCTATATCGATAAGGTTCTCAAAAGGTTTGGGTTACAGGATTGCAAACCAGGGGACACCCCAGTTGCTAAGGGAGACAAGTTTAGTCTCAAACAGTGCCCTAAGGGAAGTTTGGAAATTCAAGAAATGCAAAAGAACCCTTATGCTTCAGCTGTAGGGAGTCTTATGTATGCCCAAGTATGTACGCGTCCAGACATAGCGTTCATAGTAGGGATTTTAGGCAGATATTTAAGCAATCCAGGTCTTGACCATTGGAAAGCAGCCAAAAGGGTCATGAGATATTTGAAGAGAACAAGAAACTACATGCTCACATATAGGAGGTCAGACCAGTTAGAGATCACTGGGTACTCTGACTCGGATTTTGCGGGATGCCAAGACAGCTTAAGATCAACTTCAGGCTATGTCTTTATGTTAGCTGGTGGAGCAGTTTCTTGGCGTAGTGCCAAGCAAGGTCTTACTGCTTCATCAACCATGGCAGCAGAATTCATAGCAATTCATGAGGCATCTGACCAGGGCATTTGGCTAAGAAATTTTGTCACGGGGCTGCAAATAGTTGAAGGGATTGAAAGACCACTCAAGTTGTATTGTGACAATAGATCAGCAGTCCTGTATTCTAACAATAATAGGAGCTCAACCAAGTCAAAGCACATTGACATTAAGTTCCTAGTTGTTAAAGAAAAGGTACAAAGTGGACAGATATCCATAGAACACTTAAGGACAAACTCCATGATTGCGGATCCACTCACTAAAGGTCTACCACCCAAGGTCTTTCATGAGCATACTGCTCACATGGGTGTGCTACAGTTTGAGGAATCTTGATTTAAGTGGGAGTTTCGTCCATTATGTAATTTATGTCCTATGTTTAATTATAAAATACAAATACATTGTATTTGGATTTTCTGATCAGAAATAAAGTTTAAAATATTCAGTTTTGGTTACTTTGTACATTTAAGTTATGGTATGATCTCGTTCGGTAAAGTAGGACCAGTTGAAAATTGACAGGCATTGACCAACTTCATGTAATTTTCATGCTACACTTTTCATAATGGGTCTATGTCATTTAGTTGTGTCAGTACGGGTGATCATTGATGGGTTCAGTTATGCTTATTATGACGAAATCCTCTTTGGTTCCATGTGCTGATACGATTAATGGACGGGACAATTTGGATTAGGCTCAAGGTAATTATAATGACATTTTTTACGTCATAAAGTCTAACACACTCCTAAGGATACATGTGTGACCAGTGGGAGATTGTAAGATTTATGGGTCACATATGTAATTAGTTAATAAAGTGTGTTAGGATCATTATATAATTAGCCAATAAACTAGGGGTCAAATAATATATAATAGTTTATGGCTAAAGAGCATAATAATTATGAAAATTAATAGTGTAGATACCAGGCGGTTTCTAATTTAATGAGGGGCTGAATTAGTAATACTGCAATTTGGGATATAAATAATAATAGTTATATATAGGGGTAGTGGTCCCCAAGGCAAAACACAACGAGACTATTCAGTTTCACAAACCCTAAGGAGAAAACTCTCTGGTTCTCTCTATCCCCATCAAGAGAGCAAGGTCTTCAGGGTGTTTTGCTGAGGAAGATCACCCAACCCATTGGCATTATCATCATCATCCCAGAATTTCATAAATGGCAATTCCCACAGGTATGCTTCCGCCTTTGGTTATTCATCATGCAATTGGCATGGATTAATTGAGCATAAGGTTGTAGGGATTGTATTCCAACAATATATTTTTATTATAAGAATTATTATCATACATAATATCTCAAAAATTACTTATGTTAGCTAGTCATCATTGTCGTCATCTTAGTTGAACTTTTCAAGGATGCGTCGATAATGTTATCCATTTATTTTTATTTTACTATCATAATATAAACTACTTCGTAGATTATATCACAACTAAAATTGGAATATCACACACACCTTAAAATTTGATCTTAAAATAGATGTAATTTAAAAAAATTCATGATCCGCTAATCTTTTTGTTTGTAATATATACAATACATATACATATAACATGAGTAAAGTAATATAAAGTTTATAGTCATATTAATAACTTACGAGTTACCATAGCAACTAATAATATACTTACAAGTTAACATAACAACTAATTTATTGTCTATAAAAAAAATGTTGTTTTCTTGATAAATAAGTGTAAGAAATTATTTTGATTCCTTGATATTATCTTTGTAATAATTCTTTAAAATCTTTTTATAGAAATGCTGATACATGAAAAACAATAATTTTACTCATGATGTTATGAGAATATAGTAGAGGAGAAAGGAGAAAGAAAAGAGAGACGAAAATGCATAAATAAACCAAAAATAAAATGAAATAAGATATACAAAAGAGGAAAATGTAAAGAGGTTTGAAGACTTTGAGGATTGGTGAATTTGGTTAGACTTGCGAGATGAGTTGAATTGTGTCTTAGAATCAAAGTTATTGAAGTTTGGTTTCGATCGTGTATCATTGAAGAGTTGAATTGAGTTAAGTGTTGTTGGAAATTATAAATATAGAGATGGAGTGAGAGAGAGAGAGAGAGAATGGGAAGGGAAAAGAGAATAAATGTAAGAAATTATTAAAAGAATCCATTAAAATTTAAAAGGTTTTGATTACAAGATTTGTTGTAAGTTGTAAAAAGTATTGACTGGTTATTTATCACTAGATTTTTACACATAATTTAAAAAATTCTAACAATTATAATTGAATACCTCGAGACTTATTTTTATTACATTAAAATATTGAATAAATACCTTAAGACTTTTTCATCACAAAAAAATATTTTAAAATCCTTTCAAATCCTAATATCAGACGACTTAATGAATTTTATGCAACCATTGAAGAGAAATGAGTCCAACATCATCTCAAACACAGTATTCTCACTACCTATTTTTGTATATGGTAAAATATAAATTATTCTAAATAAATTCAATTTCAAATATTTAAAATCATGCCAGTCATCAGTATTCTATCTATGTAACATCTAGGCATTTTATCTTATTTTTATATTTTACCTTATTAGGAATTGAGATGATCATTCTATAAATTGTTGGTGATAGTTACTATTGTATTGTGTTATTTTAATTTTTGGTAATAATAATAATAATAATAAAAGCATGAATCGGAAACCGTTAAAAATAAATTTCATGGATTAGATTGAAATAGCTCGTTACCCACTTAATACTATGTTCCCCACTTCTAATGATAAAAAGGATTAAAACAAAAATGACGTCTTCCATTCAAAAATGCTATGCGAAGGATTTAGGAGAGAGAAAAGGAAGAAATTCAAGAACTAGATAATTTATTGATTCATTGTGTAGCACATGGATGAATATTAAACTTCACAAAGAGATGAGATTTAAACTCCACATATGGATGAGTCTTAAACTTCACAAAGAGATGAGGTTTATACTCCACACAGATGGGTCTTGGACCCAACGTTGGATGAGCTGGTGCTCCACATGATTAGATAATAATCACTTTGCAGAAGTAGTATATCTGCATCATTGGATTAATTGGTTTTTTTTTTGTGGAATAAATGTGTATATTGGAATTATCTGTATATCTCCCCCATCAACAAAAGTTTATGCAAAGGGATTAGGCGTAACATCAATGTAACTTCTGGAATTTGGTTTCTGTTTCTCAGCTTTATCAAAATCTTCAATAGTCTAGTCTTCAAGAAATATCACATCTCGGCTTCTAATAATTTTCTTGTCAATCGAATCCCACAATCTATAACCAAATTATTCATCACCATAATTGGCAAATATACACTGTTTGGATTTGCTATCAAGCTTGGACATCTTATCTCTTGGAATGTGAACAAAGCATATTCAACCAAAAACTCTCAATTGACGGTAAGAGATATCTTTCCCTGTCCACACTCTATTTGAAACATCATCATCAAGTAGAATAGAAGGAGAGAGATTGATCAAATGCACTGCAGTTTTCATTGCTTCACCCCAAAAGGATTTCGATAATTTTGCATGAGAGAGCATACATCTGATTCTGTCATTAGTTGTACGATTCATTCTCTCTACAACACCATTATGTTGAGGTGTCTTTGGAACTATTTTCTCAAACCTGATTCCATGTTCTCTATAATACTCTTCAAACAGACCTGTGTATTCACCATTGTTATCTGATCGAACACATTTCAATTTTCTTCCCTTTTCTCTTTCCGCAATTGAATGAAACTGCTTGAAGACACCAAGTACTTGATCTTTATATTTCAAAGTAAAGGCCCACATTTTTCTAGAGTGGTCGTCAATAAAAATAACAAAATATGGTGCACCACCAAGAGATTTACTATCCATCATACAAACATCAATATGAACTAAATCAAGAATATTTTTCCTCTTATGAGAACCAATATTATAAAAGGAAACTATATGTTGTTTTCCAGCAAAACAATGACTGCCAGGTTTTAAAGATGTACCTTTCACAGGAAGAAAATATTTCTTCGCAAATATATTGAGTCCTTTCTCACTCAAATGACTGAAGCGCATATGTAATAAATCATAAGAGACATCTTCAATTGCATTCACTTCTTCCTTGCAAAACATCGTAGGCATCCTATATATTGAGGTGGAACTTTGCTTCTTTGCAACCACTAAAGACCCTTTGGTGATTTTATGTATACCACCACCACCAAAGTAATTGTGATAACCATCAATATCCAAGTCTTTCATTGAAATCAAATGGAGACGAATATTACGAACATGTCTAACATTCTTCAATTGAAGCTTGCAACCAAACTCAATTTCAACCCAAACATCTCCCATATTGATAATTTTACATACTTGATGTGGACATAGAATGCATAACCAAGGAAGAAAGCTTAGAGGATATTCAAGGTCTTGGAACCCTAATGACAAGAGCAAGGTCAAAGAAGGCGAAGGAGGTTCTAAATAAATTGATAACCACTTTATTTGAAGCAAGTACAACTCATGAAGAATTGAAGTCCAAGATAATCGATTGCTTAATCCAAATTGAAGAAATTAAAGAATGAAGAATGCATCTATGTGTTATCAAATTTTAATATAAGTTTTAATTAAAGTAATAGATTGAATTAATAAGAAAATTTGGGTCTAACTGTAAAAATTTTAGTTGGGCCAAATTTAGAGAACTTGTTAGGAGTTTCCATTATAAAAGGCAAACCCTTAATTTTTTTAAGGATGATTTTGAATATTATTTTTATATGGCTTTGCTCTTTAAAGTTTTTGAAAGAATTCATTTTTAACTTATCAAGGTTGTCAATCCTTGTGGTGTTCTTTTTGACTTATCAATCTCTGGATTGTTGTGCCATCTTGTTATTGGTTCGTTTGCTAAATAATAATTTTGAGCTTCCTTTACATCAAACCCTAATACTCAAATTATTTCAATTTTCGTGCTCAGTAAAATTTGATCATATCTCGAGTTCTACATACTTGTTTTCGGTGATTCAACAGCCTAACTTGCGTTTCGGAATATCATCTTTCACATCATTTAGGAATCGCCCGATTTGGAGTTTCGTAGCTCTGTTTATGGTATTGTCCATAAATACGCGATTCTGACTCAAATTTGTAAGTTTCAAACCTAGAACGATCCATAAAGTGAATCATGACAAACATGATCATATCAATACTCCTTCATCTCCCATTTTTACCATGCCAAAATCACCAAAACTATATGATGAGAATAATTCATGTCTACGAGTAACATGATGTGAGGCACCCGAATCAATAATCCAATTTGAATCCTGACATGCAAGATTTATGGAATTATCATCACAAACAATGTACAAATTACTAATAGATGCAACTATTGTTGTATCTTTATAATTATTCTTCTCCTTGTCTTCATCTATATCCCTTGATTGATATCTATTAAGGAACATGTAATTTCTTTTTATGTGACATGTGACACCCTAAATCCCAAAATAATATATATAATAATTTATATCATATTCCTATAAAATTTGCAGCGGATAAATAGAATTATATTTTTAAGAAAATAAAATCTTTTGTAACTAATTTAGGATATCACGTTTCTCAAAGTATGAATGCACCAATTCAAATTAATTTACTCAAATAAAACAATTTAATCTCAATAAACTTGATTTAAGTATAATTACTTGATTTAATTCTAAAAACTTACTAGTACCTCTAAAGTTTTCATATAAACATTTGATTCAAATTAAATAAGTAAAATACAAATTAAAACCCTTATTCTCAGTATCACCTATCAGAGTGGGGTTCCTCCCAAACTTGAACTTCAAGACTCATTAACCTGTAATAACTGCGATTTCGCAAACGCATGGCCCAGCTAGTCAAACACAAACAACGAAGGAGGTGAGTTTTGAAATCATGTTAATAGTATAATATGAGTAAGAAGAACACGCAAACAATCATAATAGAACCGTATCATAATCACTTTACGATATATCAAAATATATAATTAAATAGTATCATACTATAACATCAAAGTCACTCAAGTAAAATAATCATCTCATTATAATATGCATCAAATCATCTAATTAATATTACCTTTGAAACACATCAATCACAACAAAACAATCACAAGGAAATGCAATGCTATGCATGAGCTTAGACTCTATTTCACAATGTGGTACCATTCTAACTCTGAAGTACTTGGTTAGGAGGCCATGATACTATGCCACTACAAGAGTGGACGGACAATTCATGAATGGCCAAGTCCTCATAGATCCCCTCAACTCAACTCGAGACACATATACGCGACGGTCGGGGTACTCTTGTGTTGCACGGTAGCTCCCGGCCTTAGGGAATAACCCACTAATCCACTTAGGAGTTCCCCACAAGGTGTACCCCCAAGGTCTATCAGTCTTACTTTATAGTTCGACTGTAGCCCTCCACGATCAACGTATAAACTCATCACAATTTTATAACATCACTATATCATCAATCAAAAATCATCATTATCATCACGTAAGCATATATCAAACCATGCATCTGTATTTTATTATCACATCACATAATTTCATCTAAGCAAACATGTACACATAATTTCATTCAACATCCAACATCACAATAATAACAAATATCAACTACCACACAAGTATCGAAGATTAAATCAATCAACACCTTATATAATATATTAAAAACAAAACTCTCTCATTCAAAATAGTAATCGATCTAACTCGACAGTTTGTGGGTAAACGTCAAAAATAAATTACGAGAAGATATTCTAAAAACTAAATTCGAAAATCGGTCAAAGAAAATTACCATAAATCATAAAACCAATCAGTGGATAATATAGCCACTTTTCACACGGTCATTTTGGCGTTGGTTTCACTCAAATCGGACTTACGGTGAAGGAGAACGGTGCAAAATAACGAATTCCACAAACGAAGAAGTCAGGTATTTTAGATAGAAATTGAGGTTGTTAAAAATCTGGAAAATTATGTTTAATTGACGAGTTAAATGAATGAAATAACATACTCAAATTTGGATGAGAACGGAGAAGCTTTTACATAAAGTTATCGATCACCGGTGTCAAAAACGATAGGTTTGCTGGTGTGTTTACTCTTTGGTTCTACGGCTTCCCATTCAACTCCCTTCCCTTTTCTTTATTTTGTTTTATTTTAGTACAAATCAGGGTTCACAAGGTCTCTTTATTTATATTTTGGTTTTGGAAAGCGGTGGATAGAAAACAAGCAGCAAAACCTAACAAACTCATCTAAATATTAGCAAAACCTAACAAACTCATCTAAATATTTGCAAAACCTAACAAACTCATCTAAATATTTGTAAAATTAGTTAACAGCCCATGCCTACCTTACATATATCAATCAGATTCTACAATTTAGCTTGTCCTATATATTTTAATGTATCATTATTATTTATTTATCTGTTTATTTTAAAATATATTAAAAACAAAACTCTCTCATTCAAAATAGTAATTATAATTATTACTATAACATTTTTCAAAATAAACTTATAAAAATATTACTATTTTTATAGAATAATCAAAACGATAAAATAAATAACTTAAAATAGAAAATAGTTATAAATAATTTAAATACAACTACGTGCATACTCAACATCAATCATGCGCACAGAAAAATATTACATTAATTGGGTACACGTATATACACGTAAAATCACATAAAATCTTTTTCTTTAAAATATATATTACACTAAAATACTATTATTTTTTTTTAATATATCAAATAATAAAATATAATATGTATTATTTATATCGCTCATATAATAAAACATGTATCAAACTAGCACATCATAGATAGCATCTTTATAACAAAAATTACTCACGAAATTTATCAACATATATTCTAAAATAATTTTAACATCAAATTAATTATTTAAAATCTTATTTAATTAATAAAATAGTTTATTATCAAATTTAGGGTGTTACAATTCTCCCCTTGTTAAAGAATTTTGTCCTCAAAATTTGCGGTGAGTGAACTAATATCTAACTTACCACCCTCAAGATTCAAACTTAGTCTATAAATATATTTAAGACATTCAATCTCCAATTAAGCACAACATGTAGAAAATCAACTAACATAGCATGATAGACTAACAACATGACACTATAAACCAATTAAACACACAACATTTATCATTCAATTATGAAATAAAATGCCATAGAGTTACTCACTGTAATTTACATTTAAAACATAACATATAGATTTTGTCAATAATAACGTTGTTAATTTAGTTTTGTTAAATGAAACACATTCCAAGTACTTTGTCAATTTCAACTAGTTCTTTCAAACCAAATATTAGTAGTTTTACTCCTTACAATAAAATCTAATACCACCAAACATTCAACAAATTTAATTTAGGTCTGACAAAAAGAGAAATTTTTTTAAAATATTAAACACATCTAACAACTTAATAATATTAAAATAATTTATAATCCGTTACTCTATAAAAACATACTCTGTATATAATAACGAGAAAAAAAAACTAATGAAATAGATACTATTTCCTAATAACATATATTTAATAATTAAATTAATTCAATTGGTATAAGCAATTAATGTATTTTTTAACTACTTAAAAAAATAAAATTAAAAGGTACTTCTAACAAAATAATGAGTTATCGTTGTCTCTTTTATTTACGATGAGTCATTGGGTAGTCCCTTCTACTCATTTAGTCAACTACTTAAGAAACTATAACTGCAATCATTCAAATTCAAATATGGATAATTAAAAGTATCTTTAACGTGGTTCAGGAGTGCGAAGGCGGCGCCACAACTCCTACTCCTTGCTTCAAGTTAAAAATTCAATTAATTACACCTTCACAATAATTTATTTGTAATTTACTACTAGTTACACCACAAAAGAAAAGTCACTAACATCAATATATAACCAATAATTCAATTGAAGGAATGTAAAACTATTTAACATTTAGATGCTCTCGACTACTCTAATTCTATACACCAATTCCCAACAATTAGAACACTTGAAACACGAACAATTTAATATTTACATAATCATATACACATTCAAATAATTAATCCAAAATTAGCACCAAGATTTTACGTTCATCTCATAACTTAAACGATGATTCTAAAAATGAAACATATTCTCATAGAGGTCTAATTGCTCCAAATTGATCACGATTAATTTTTTTTTTTGAATTACCCATCACTTAAAAGTTACAACAAATGGAAGCATATGTGGATTTTCTAAGTAGAAGATAAGACAAATAATTATTTACTAGAAGATACAACATATTACCAAACCACTTTCAAGGTTACACATCATTCCAAAAATTGATTTCTTGACTTAAATTATTATTAAAAAAAATATCACTAACCACTTAGCACCCAAAAAAAATCATTGAGAATTCCTAATTTTCCTTTAAATTATTTTTCAATAATTAAAGTCTAAATAAAACAACTAAAATAAATTACGGATATTTTTAAAATCTATTAGATTTCTAAAAATTCATTCGTACTTTAATAATCAAAAACACATTTCTAAATAGTTAATAATTGTAAAAATTATTATTTTCAACTCATATTTTGAAATAAAACTTAAACTATATATATTGATAGATAGAAAATTTTATAATTAATTAATACTTCTAAAATAGTTCCAATTTATTTTCTTATTTTATCAAACTTAAAAAATTTGTATATTTATATACATTAAAGTAGTGCACGACACAAAACATAAGACATATGATAATGATAATGAATTACACTAATTCATAAATCTACAAAATAGTAGCCTCCTCTCATACTAACTACTCAACATGCTTATAGATACACCCCTTAGTTTTTATCAAGCCACCAAATTGGTCAAAAACATAACACATCATTAATTTTAAGGATTATGGAGTTTTGTCCTAATCTTAAAAATTGAGTTTCAAATAAAATTTGCAATTTTATAATTAATAAAAAAATTGATAAAATAAAATTTAGTTTCTATACGCATACCAATTTACATGATGCACTCTACACATATCAATCTACATGATGCACTCTGCACTCTACACATACCAATCTAATGCATACCATTTTGTTATGTTAATTCATATAACAAACAAAAAATCTACTTGTAAAATACATCAATTATAAAATCCAAAATTTAGATAATTTTTCAAAAAGAATTTCACTATTGAGAAATTTTTTAAAAACTTTGTTTTTTTTTTCCTTGTCTTTCTCAATTAGTAGACATTTTATCATTAGTACTATTGTAAATCACTTAAGAGTTTTTAAACTCTAAAACTCTATCATCCAGTCAAACTCTAATGAGTGCTTCAAAATTTGAGGAAGAACCAATCAAACAACCTTTCTTTCTTCGAGCTTCTTCATTCAACATGCTCTATTTAACTGTTGACATTTTCAATTTTCCACTTGGAGCTGAATTGGTCAACGTCACAACAAGGACTTCCAATTATCATGCAAGGAACTCAACAATAACAACGCTTGCAACTCATCAACTTCTTTAATTTATGCGGTTGTCAACTAATTAACTGTATTTTAAGAAATATTCATATGATCTGCCATAGAATCTTCATCTTTGTTTTTCATATTCACTTGCTTCTGAATCAAGAATGCTTTATTTTGCACATTCATTCGTTCATACAACTCTTTTAATTTTTCCCACATCTTGTTAGCATCTACTTCAGTTTCAACATATGGATATACACTCAAATCCAACCACTGCCTAATCAACGCCACTGCCTTTCAATTCATCTTCTTCCAGTCAATGTCAGATTTATATGCGGGTTTAAGAGTGTTACCATCAATAGGATCATACAAATCTTTACTGTATAGCATTTCTTCCATGAGAGCCTTCCAAAATGTGTAATTAAAATAGTTGAGTTTAATCATATTGGGACCTTTATTTTCCTCCTCCATTTAAATGCACAAATCAAATGAACTGAGCTCTGATACCACTTTGTTGGGAAAAATCAAAGATAATTGGAGATAATTTTCTCAATAATGCAGAATATTTTTCCCTCATCTGTGCAGATAAATGTCCAAAAGGAAAACACAATTCCACAGAGCAACAATAATTGACAGAAAATTAAATATGAGACAAACACCATTTTTAACGGGGAAAACTTCCCTCAAATTGAGAGTATAAAAACCATGACACCTAATTCGGTAAAAACTTCCACTATAAAATTTAATGGTTACACCAAAGTCTTCCTAATGACAATAGGGAACTCTTAGAGAAGATAAAACTACCCATATTGTATATTAAAATAAAAAACTCAGTAGTAGAAATAACATATCATAATTGTGGATCAAACATAGCAAATTTGCTACATACCTGTTACCACTATCGGAACCAAACCTTTCTCTTTCTTTTTTGGCTGTCGTTCTTCTTCCTTGGCCTTTTTTAGGACTATTCTATATCATACTCCTTAGGGATTTTTAAATCCCTTATATTATTATATTAGGGATTTTAATTCCATTTTCTTTCTCACATGGGTCAAGCCCATGGAAACCATATATTCTATGTTTTTCTTTTATTTTTATATCAATAATAATAATATTAATACTAATAATAATAAATAATAATAATAATAATAATAATAATTAAATTGGTGGGTTCCACTTGGAGAGTGATCCCGTCCAACGGTTTCATAATGTTGAAATTCTGAATCTTTCTCATTGCATTATTGTTCAAGTACTCTATGACTGAAGGTGCTTCATGTTGTCTTTGGATATCTAGTAGTCAATGAAATGAGATGGAACTAATGAAAATTACAATTTTATTATTTGAATATTTTTAAGATGGAAACAAAGAAAAGCACCAATTTATCATATATCCCCAAAATAGAAAAGTAAAGGGTAAGATTTAAGCAACGGAACGTAGAAATGTTTTATTATATTCCACTCCATTGCGCCAATCTAGACTTAGCTCCAGTTATTTGTGTTGATTTCACCTTGAGTTTGTGTGTGTTCTTTTTTGGTGGGGATGGTGGGGTGATGGGAGATTTTATCTCTGAATCAGGTAGTCCTCAATAAAATTTGCATATCTCTTGAATGCTTAGCTAGAGATCAAGATGTCTAATGTAGTAAGGGTCTCGTTGAATTGATTTATTTGATCTACTGCCTATTTGTGAACCTATTTAGCAAAGCTTATGGAAGCAATTTATCACATATTTTAAGTTGTTTTCAAGTTATTTCCATAAACTTTTAAAGATAGCTTATGAAAACAGTTTGATTTTACTATATCTTTTATTATAGTAATAGCATATGCATAAGCACTCATATAATAAGGGCTTATGTTATAAATGTGTAGTTAAGCTGATATCAAAAATGAGATGAGTATGTATTTTTAATTAATGTTTCATTATCAGGAAGAAAGTGGAGGACCATATAATGCTTCAATACCGCTCAGTCAGGCCACCAATCTTGAAGCAAGTGTTCTACTTGTAATATGTGATTTCAAATAAACAGTTGAAATTGAAGACGTACTTGGAATGTGTTTCATTTAAACAAACTAAATGAACTAAGTTATTATTGACAAAATCTATATGTTATGTTTTATATGTAAATTATAGTGAGTAACTCTATGGTACATTATTTTCTAATAGAATGATAAATGTGATAGACATTTTATTTCATAATTGTATGATAAATGTTACATGTTTAATCGATTTGTTTTATAAAGTTAGTCTATCATGTTATGTTAGTTGATTTTTTTTACATGTTTTGCTTAATTAGAGATTGAATGTCTTAAATATTTTTATAGACTAAGTTTGAATCTTCAGGGTTGTAAGTTAGATATTAGTTCACTCACCGTAAATTTCGAAGACGAAATTCTTTAACAATAGGAAAATTTATAAGACCCTAAATTTTAAAATTAACTATTTTATTAGTTAAATACGATTTTGAATAATTAATTTGTTGTTAAAATTAATTTAGAATATATGATGATAAATTTTCTGACTAATTTTCGTTATATAGGTGATTTCTATAATGTGCTAGTTTTATAAATATTAGATTAAATGAGCGATACAAATAATAAATATTATATTTTATTATTTGATATATTTTTTAAGAAAGTAATAGTATTTTAGTGTAATATATATTTCAAAGAAAAAGATTTTATGCGATTTTACGTTTATATACGCGTACCTAATTAATGTAATACTTTTATGTGTTGTTGACTGATGTTAAGTATACACATAGTTATATTTTAATTATTTATAACTATTTTCTATATTTAATTATTTTTTATAAATAATTATCTCGAGATAGAATTTATATTGTGTTTGTAAAACACATGTTTTTGATGAAGACAAAGGAATGTGATCAAAGTTTCAAAGCTCCAAAAGAAGTCAAATAATCAAAGCTAATTATGTTCACACAAATTAGAAAATATATAATGTAAAGGTACATGATGCAATCTAATATTCTTCTATTTCAAATCATTGCATTTCTTCATCAAACCTCTAGGAACGATGGCCATTGATCTGAGGTGATGTCTATGGAGTATAAATACCCATAACTTCAGTTTAAACGTAATCAATCCTACTACCAAACCATGAATAATTTTATGAAATATTTTCAAAGTTATTTTTCATATTTCAAATACTTGCATTACATTGTCACATCATTGAGAAAGGTTCTCTAATATACTTGAAATATTATTGAATGGATATCATTGTACATCTATTAAACTCAGTTTATTAGTCAAAAACATTTGTTAAAAATATCTCTTGAAATTATTGAAAGTGGTATACTTTCTTTTTAAGTATTGTAATCTAAGATAGTGGTGTGTGATATCTTAGAAAGTGTGTTAGAAGTTTGTAGCAGAGATACTACAGTGGGATTTGTATATTTTCTAACAATAGAGGAAAAACCTCTTGTGGTGTGCAAGAGAACTGGATGTACTGTTGGTCATAAGGGGTGGCTAGGATAATATTATTGTGTTCATTATTTTTCTGCAATTTATCCTTGCCATATACTATCTAAAATCAGAAAAATCAATCACTAAATCTCTAAAAACAAGAAAATTTCTAAACACCTAATTCACCCCACCCCCCTCTTAGGTGCACCTCTGTTCTTACAGGGTTTGATCTCCTTTATTTTTATATACTTGTTATGACATTTTGATTTTATATATATTTATTAAGATTTAGTAATTAATATAAAGTGTTGATGTTATATTTATTTATTTTATTATTTCGAATGTTCTCTATTGATGGTAATATTTTAAATTGAGTATTTGAAAAAATAAGAATTATTATATGGATTATTTTGAATATTAGGATTTTGATTATTAATGAATTTTAAAAGATTAATTACTCTAATTACTTCATTTTATAAAATATTGCTTTTGAAATATCAGCAATACGTTGATAATTAAGTTATGTTTTAAAAAAAGTGTTAAAAAGAATAGTTTTCATAATTGTTTATTTTATTTAAAAAATAAAAATAAATAGAAGAAAGAAGTAAAATTTATTTTATGGATTAGACACATATTTAAGAGTAAAATCTAATCAAATTAAAAAATAATAATTGAAAATAATAATAATGAAGGGCATGAGAAAGATAGAGTAAGGTGGACACAAAATAGGGTTGCCGCATATTGAGAGAAAAATAAGAAAATTGCTACCGTTCATCGACCGTCCCAGAAAAGTTTATTCGTTTTCATCCAAAATTTTGTATGTTGTTTTACTCATATAGATATTCAATTAAATACGATTTTCCAGATTTTTAACAACTCGAACTTCTCCCTAAAATACCTGATTTCTCCGTTTACAGAATTCATTATTTTGCACTGTTCTACTTCACCGTAAGTTCGAGTTTGTAACGCTCCAAATTTTGATCCAAAGATTACTTAAAAATATTTATTTTCTTTTAGAAACAACTGTATTTTTTATTTCTTATGAGTAGTTCATCATGTAATAATTTAAAGACGCTTCAGAAAATAATTTGATATATATTTTTTTTGTAAAAGAACGTAATGCAATTTGCTAAAATATTATTTATTCATTTATTTGCAAAATTAATATTCTAGCTATTAGATCAATATTCATTTATGCTCCAAAAAAAAATAAATTATCTTTAAGTGAAATTCAAAAGAAGCAATGTTGACTAAAATTAATGACATTCAATTATTTACTTGCAAATGAAATCTCACTTCCGTATTTCTATTAAAAGTTAATGATGAAGAGTAAATAAATTTAATGTACTACAAAAAATTTAGTAATACAAAATATTATATTTAAGTAAAAGTCTCATTTCCCACGTGTGTGAACCAATCAAACATCATTCATAATTCTTTGAGATCATTAGTACCTAAATATTGGTGTAAGGGTCAGTTCATCCCACAGCAAAAATTAAATCAAATAATAGATTGTCAGCCATAAAATATGAATATAAAATATCTCCGTGATAAAAGATTTAAATAAATTGACTCTTTAATAGTTTCAAAGATGTATCAAAAGTCATAAAATGTATCTAAATAAATCAAGTAGCAACCGTAGAGCAAATAATTAGATTAAAATAAAAATAACAACAAAATGTATGCAAGTTATGCATGCTCCTAAACATATATGATCCAGATATAACCAGCCACACAGGCATCCACACAAAAGTCACTCATACCAATGGGAAAAGATTAAACCAGCCACACATGCATCCACAAACATGCATATGATATGTCATGAAATGATAATGATGCTCCAAAGGTACATGTCACCACCCACTTAGATAATCACACAGATCACAAGACACTTAGGCAACCACAAAGATAACAGTATTTAAAACACAAATCACCCGTCACTTAAGCAACCACAAAGATAACAATATTTAAACCACACAAATCACCAGCCATTTAGGCAACAACAAAGATAACAATATTTAAAACACAACTCACCAGCCACTTAGGCAACCACAAAGATAACAATATTTAATACACAAATCACTAACCACTTAGACAACTACAAATATTACAATATTTAAAACACAAATCACTAGCCGCTTAGGCAACCACAAAGACAAAATATTTCAGATTAAGTTTTTTAATCACATAAGACATCAAATTAATATTCTCATGGATGTTCATAGTTAGAGCTCAATAACTTCAACACATCAAATATGCACGTGAACAAATATCTCAAAATCACCAATTTCATTTTGATAATCCATAAGATTCGATTTGGCTACTTATTATTGGTAAAAATTGAAACTCATATTACCAAGAATACAATAACAGTACAAATTTTATTCTTTTTACTATAAATTTTTCCGCATTATAAAAATAAACTATACAGTAATGTTGGGAATAGCGTGTGAGGTACGGGTGGTTGGAACTTCTTTCTACTCGATTTCAAGTTTTATCGTATTCTATGAGGAAGAGGTGTATGAGACTAACATGGAAACCTGAAGCTGATTTGAGAAAGAGAATAGTTTTTCTTATTGAGGTTAATTGTACACGTCAATAAGATATTCAATTGAAATAATATCATTCAATGGAGGTAAAGTAGATAACACATGGTTCTATCACGAAATGCTATTAAAAATAAAATATGGCTATCAAGAGTAGTAGTGTGGGTGATTAAATTTTGACCAAAATTGATTTGGTCATTGTTCACTCTAAACAAATACTCCTACGAGTTTTATTTAATTACAAACAAAACCCTAACAATTAATTAATTAATATAAACATACTTCATCAAATAATTAAACATTAAAGGAACAATTATCTTACTATTGTCACATTAAATTAATTATGAAATATATATATATTAATAAAAGTAAGGATTTTTACTAACTCTAATATTTCCTAGGTCAAATACTTATTTGGTCTAAATTAAACCTAATAAATAATATAACTTCTATAAATTATAATTTAATTAAATAATTCAATTAATATTTTCATCAACTAAAATAAATCAAGTAAGACAAAAATATTAGTGCAGGTCATGCATAACAAAATAAAGCCAACGTATCTAACACATTAATTTCATGATCATTGAAATTAATCAAATAAATAAAATACACACTTGTCAATGTAAAAATTAGTCTTGCCATAAACCGTTCTAATGTAATTGTCTCACCAAAACTATTAAATAAAAAATAAAAAAAAATATATATATAGTTATTCAAGTAAAATAAAGAGTGGTAACTTTTAATTTAATTTCTTTACATATAGAATAAACTATTAATTAAATAATAAATTACAAAAAATACTAAAAGACACATATATAATATATATGAAAATATTGGGGTGTTATAGATTTGAGTGAAACCAATGCCAAAACCATCGTGTGAAAAGTGACTATGTTATCTACTAATTTCTTACCTGATTTATGGTAATTTTCCTTGACCAAATTTTAAAATTTATTTTATAGAGTATTTTCTCATAATTTATTGTTGACATTTACCCATCAACTATCGAGTTAGATCAATTGAAGATTTACTCAATTCTTGTAATGTTGGTTTTGCCTTTACCAATTAGTGGCTTTACATACAACTTTCTTTCTTAATTTTGAGAATTAATATTTTGCTTAATATTGACCGTTAATAATCATTTAGATACACATATATACTATAATTTTTATTTTTATTTACAAAACTTATTTTCCTTATATTATATGATTTTTTTTCCCATATATATGATTTGACTAGATTAGTATTTTAAAATACATTTTTTTCATAAAGAATGTTGTGGATTTGGAAAGGATTTGATTGACTTTTAAAATTTTAAAATATTATCAAAATTTGTAGTCCAAATTTCAAAGAATTTATAGGATTTGAAAAGATTTAACTTAGTTGTTTCATCCACAAGAGTTCTTTGAAAGCGCTGCAATTAGAGGTGGAAATAGGTCAGGCTTTAAAAGGCCTGAGCGGCCAATGATGAATTTTTTAGGCCTAAGTTTAGCCTACGGCCTATCATGGTCTGGCATGTAAGCCTATTTAAAAGCCTTATTCACATTAAAATATATATTTTATATTTTTTTAAAATATGCTAAACTAGACCTATATATTCAAGGAAAACTAATAAAATTATAATCAAATCTAATAAAATAATTAATAACAAGTTTGTAATACAATAACCTTCCAATAAAACAAAAAAATAAAATGAATTCATAATTAACAAACTCTAAAAAGTCCTTCAAAAATTACAAATAAAAAAAAATGAACCCTATAAACAGTTACACATATCAGCCAACAAAACACATTGAAATTCCCTATGAATGAAAAAAATGATATCAAATCTTCAAGGTGATTTTGTATCTCTTGTTTATCAACCTTAAAAAACAAAAGAAAAAATAATATATATTAGACACTGAACTAAAAAGTAATAAATAAATGAGGAAATTATTAAAAAAAAAATGAATAAATACTACTTGATAAAAAATATTAACCCCTTTGATATATGGAGAATCATGTAAATCGGTGTGGGTAGTAGGTATATATAATTGTTTATTTGTTCCCTTTATAT
>JBBPBT010001302.1:4556499-4568782 GCA_037974875.1 Cicer bijugum | reverse complement strand
TATATATATATATATATATATATATATGTATGTATATATTAAATAAAAAATGATTTTTCTAACAAAATGATTTTTAAAAAATATGAAACAAACATCTTTTAAACCCTAAACAATGAATTTTGATTTAAAAGAATGCACCTATTATTATCTCTCAAACAAATACTGTCAAACAAAACTCAAATTATTACCTCTCAAACAATCATCTCATACAAAATCATATTCAGTAATTAGAAGAAAAAAATAGAGAATGAAATAAATAATAAAATATATATAGGTCGGCTTGTCATGCATATTAGGCTTTTTTATAAGTTTGAGCCTGAACTATTTACATAAATAGGTTTTAAAAACAACCTAAACATAGCCTTATAATTAAACAAGTCAGGCCAAGTCATGCCATAAGTAGACATTACAATAGTAACAGCAATAACAATAACACCAACAATAGCAACGACAAACAGCAACAACAACGTTAACAACAATAATAGGAACCACAACAATAGGAACAACAACAACAATAACACCAACAACAGCAGCAACAACAACAAGAACAACTACAACAGCAACAACAACAATAACACCAACAACAGCAACAACAACAATAGCAACAACAACAGCAACAGCAACAATAACAATAACTACAACAATAAAAATATCAGCAATAATAACAGTAACAACAACAACAAAAACTACAACAATAACAACAACAAGAGTAGAAATAACAACTATAGCAACAACAACAGCATGACAAAAACAACAATAACAACAATAAAAACAATACCAACAACAGAAAAAATTGCAACAATAACAACAACAATAGCGGTAGCAACAAGAACAACATTAAAATCAACAACAACAACAACATTAACAGCAACAACAACAACAATAACAACAACACCAAGAGCAGCAACAACAACAACAAAAATAAAAACAACAAAAACAAAAGCAATAACAAGACCAATAACTACAGTAGCAACAACAACAGTAATAATAATATTAAGAGGAACAATAGCAGCAACAACAACAACAAGAACAGTAGCAGAAGCAACCACAATAGCAAAAACAACAACAAAAGCCACAACAACGACAACAACAACAACTGCAGCAACAACAATAGCAACAACAACACCAACAACAACACCAACACCAACAACAACAACAACAATAGCAACAAAAACAGCAACCACAATAACAACAGCAACAACTGCAGCAACAACAACAACAGCAATAACAACAACAACAACAATAATAATTTACGTATAACTTCTATGATTATTAATTTAGAAATTGATTATAAATAAAAGGAATAATTTACGTATATTAAATTTTTAGCTTTATAGGAATGAATATCTAATGACATATGCAATTACGAAATTATAAGTATTAGTCGTACATTTAATTTAAACGTTTAAAGAATGAATCTTCATTTTATCTTGTGTATCAATATATGTTCAACATCAAATCCAACTAATATTCAATACTTTACAAATTATTTTTAGATAATTATAAAAGAGATATCTTTGTTAAATTAGTTGCACAACAATCTCACAAACTTTTGAATATAAGTCGACAACAAATATACATGTGATAATTTAGTTTATGATCGATGTATTGATCCATATGATTCATTTGATCGGTGTCTTGACTCACAAAAATCATAATGAATTTGATTAAATTTGTATTTTATTGAAGATGATAATGAATTTTATGGGTTTTGTTTGAAAAATTTGATAATTTTTTTGAATTTTTGTAAAAAAAAATGACAAGATTGTTGAAATTTTAAAACATAAAATATCAAATTGTCACTTAAAATTAAAATAAAGGACCAACTCGGGAAAAAAAAATATAAATGACTAAAATGTTACCTGAAATTAAGTTAAAGAACCACAAATGTAATTTAGCCTTTTATTTTTGTTATTATAGAAGAGATGATAAATTTTACCATAAATTCACACAATTGTGAAGTTTTAAGTTTGAATTCGAGACAAAATGTACGACCTAGCAATATTGATCCCAAATTCAAACTTTTTGTTGTGTATAGTTTGAACATTATGTATAACTTGATGACTTATATCAAACCATTTCATTAAAATAAATAAATTGTTTTAAAATTAAAATTATATTAAATGGTGGAGGCCTATTTAAATAATTCAATAAAGGTAAATATATTTTAAACTATATTTTATAAGAACAATTAAATAAATTATTGATTTTAACGTATCAAATTCAACCTGATTTCATGTTAAATATATTATATCATATCTTTCATCTTATTCATATAACAACCCGTAAAGATTAAAATGACAATTTAACAATTTTAATTGCTAAGATAGTAACCAATTTAGAATCTATTTATTACAAATTATTTTGACTTAATTGCACTTTTAGTCCCCTTATTATAGGTGAAAATCAAAAGTAGTTCCCCTATTTTGTTTGCCCCCATTTTTAGTCCCCTAAACAGAATTTGAGTCCAAATCATGATGAGTTATCATTTTTTAATGACGTGTCAATAAAAAGGTGACGTGGTAGACGCTTACGTGGAATAAACTCATTATTATATTATTTCTGATTAAAAAATATAATTTATATTTTTAAAAACCATTATTATAATTATGACAATATTTTAAAAAATACAACTTAATTGTTAAAATTAAGTTAAAAAAAAACATCTAAAATCATGAACCCTAAACAAATCAAAATCAAAAGCATTCACTCATGAACCCTAAAATCATTCTGAACCCTAAAATCATGAACCCTGTAACACCCCATTTTTCAAAGCGAGGGTGTATTTTTTTTTTTGAAAAAAAATTAAAATAAAACAAAGAAATAAATGAGGTAATACATTTGGATGAATAATTAAGTCATTATAATTTACAAGCAGCGGAAAAAGTTCTCAAAATATGAATTCAAAATATTTACATATCAAAAGTAGTACAGTCTTCCAGTTTAAAAACAAAGGCAACCCAAAGAAAGACATATGTTCCATCTGTCAACCTAGTCTGATCATTCGACAAAACAACTAAACACCCTGAGTGATCTCCACGCGCCCCGTGAGATCCTCCTAACGTAGCTCCAATCAAGCATTCCCATCTACATTCCCATCCGTAGGGTACGAACCGGTAGGATCATCCTGGCTCACATCTGAGGGCAAAGCCCAGATTTCCACAATAGTTGTAAAGGGTCACCAACCGAAATTAACAGTTAACACATAACATTTAAGTTTTTAAATGCACAAAATAACCTTTCAACATAACATGCACCTTAAACACCTTAAAAGGGTTTCTATATGCCAAACATGCATAAACAAAGTTGAAAAATGAAGTTTTTAACAAAACAGCAGTGTCGTATTCGAATACAAGGCTATTTCAGCATTCAACAGCAAAACAGCATGTCTGTATTCGACTACAACAGTCTGTATTCGACTACACAGTAAGTCAGTGGCAAAACAGCATGTCTGTATTCGAATACAACTTGCTGTATTCGAATACACATCAGACAACAACAGAAAAACAGCAAAATTCAGCATTTTTCAGTTTTTCAAAGGGTTTCGAAATCAATCAACACTTACCCACAACTCCAAACAATCAAACTTAGCAATTATAGCGCAATCACCATGACATCTTGAGTTTTGAAACAATTTTGCAATCAATCACACTTACACACAACTCCAAAACAAAACACTTAGCGATTATAACACAATTACCACGACATCTTAAGTTTCGAAATGGTTTTGCAATCAATCACGCTATCATACAATTCCCAAACATCCACACTTGGCAATTATAACACAATCACCACAACAACTTTAGTTTCAAAATAGTTTTGCAACCAAACACACTATCACACAATTCCAAAACATAACACTTACCAAATAAAACCCAATTACCACCACAACTTAACTTCAAACACTCAATCATAAACTTGAATCAAACACGACTCGTGTGCCAAGCACCCTAATGCAATGCGTATATGCCAAAATGCATGGACTCGGAATTCCAAACCAAAACCCTCCTCGAAGGGCCGTAAATCATAATTGTACCGCCTATCGCAGGCCAAAGTACCAATTACCGAGGTGCCACCTATCACGGGTCAGCACGATTTACTAAAAAGCGTAAATCGTAAACGTACCGCCTATCATGGGTTAGTACTGTTTACCGAGGTGCCACCTATCACGGGTCAGCACGATTTACCAAGAGAAAAAACGTAAGTCGTAAGTGTACCGCATATCACATGCCAAAGTACTACTTACCTAGGTGCCACCTATCACGGGTCAGCACAACTTACCAAATAGTAAATCGTAAACGTACCACCTATCATGGGTCAGTACAGTTTACCGAGGTGTCACCTATCACGGGTCAGCATAATTTACCAAATGAAATGCATGAGCATACACAAACTCCATTCACAACAATCGTTAAGTAAATGCAGATATTAAAAGATTCCCCATTTTTAATACTCATTTACTTAACTGATTTTCACACCAAAACATTAAGCAAACAAACATATTAAGAGATTCCCCATTCTTAATATACTTTTGACTTACACAATTTCCACAACAAAACATTCAGTAAACAAGTCATTAAGAGATTCCCCATTCTTAATACTCATTTAACTGAAATGATTTTCAAAAACAAACATTAAGTAACCAAGACATTAAGAGATTCCCCATTCTTAACGCTCAGTTAACTTAATCGATTTTCAAACAACATTAATTAACTAAGAGATTAAGAGATTCCCCATTCTTAACGCCAAGTTGACTTAAACGATTTTCAAAACAACATTAAGTAAACGAGACATTAAGAGATTCCCCATTCTTAATTCTCATTTAGCTTAAACAATTTTCCAAACACACATTAAGTAAACAAGACATTAAGAGATTCCCCATTCTTAATACTCATTTAACTTAATGGTTTTCAAATTCCACACAAAACAAACTCAAACGTACTTTCACATTCAATCCATAATTCACACCAAATCATTTTTCCACACAAACCACACAAAACACATCTCAAATTTCATCAGTATCAATTAAGAACACGTCAAAAACAACGAACACAAATCAACACAATCCACCACTCAAACACACAAGTTTCATGTACTCAAAATCATACATAAATGAGTTTAAATTCATTTTTCACGAAACACTCATCAATATAACCAAAACCTAACTCTAAGATTTTACCCATAAAGCCTTCGACACATTTTTCCCCAAATCAATACTCCATCCATAACAAAATTCTTTTCCACACAACCACAGGTAAGGCCCTAAATGCAAACTAAAAGTTTGGAAGGAGCCCTTACCTTCACGTTAGCTATCACGTGCGATTATAGTACCGCGAGCAAATCCGGTAAAATCTCTGCTCGCAACGCCGCTTCCAAAGTTGGTCCCCTAGCACCGTAGCGTGGTAGTGAGCAACTTTCCCTTTTATCTCTTTGCGAAACGAAGCTTAGATCTAGACGAGACGTGGAGGTTTGCGTTTAACGGTTTTGAAAACCCCTAACACCGTTTTCTTCGTTTTCGAATCAAAGAGGAAGAATGAAGCGGATAAATTATTGTCTTCTCACCCATAAACGCACTGTGTTCCTTTTTTTGAAGCAAATGAAGCCATGAAAATGAAAGAAGAAGAAAGAAGAAAATGGGTCACGAGGCAAGGAGGAGGAAAACGTTTTCTTTCTCTGTTTCCTTTCTATCCTTTTTCCTTTTTCCTTTCTTTTTCATTTTCCTTTCTTTTTTTCTTTCCTTCTATTTCCCTCCAACCATATATATACATGTTACTTACAATATTACTAACAATAATATAATATATATATATATATATATATAATTAAACTTAACCAATAAATACCTAAATATCTAACTATTTTAGATATTTATGAAAATCATCACTTCACAAACCCTTTTGATAAAAATATCTAATCTCATCACAACTCAATTGACCAATAAAATTTTCTGCAAATAGAGATATTTTTAACAAAATTGTTCGGTATTAAATTCTTCGTAACGTAAATAAATTATTCTCCAACAAATAATTTTAATCCAATTTCCAAAAATATATTTTTGGCATTTAACTCATTAAGTACCAAAAATAGGGCTAACAGCCTAAGAAACTCAACACAAAATACCCTATAATTGAATAATTTAGGATTTAAAATTAAGGGTCTTACAAACCCTAAACAGAAATCGTGAAATGAAATCGTGAAATCGTAAAATCGTGTTTGTCCTTTGTTCAATCGTTTTCATTAGTGACTCGTTTTCATCTATGTTCGTCGTTTGTTCATCTCTCGTTTTCATCAGTGTTCGTCGTCTGTTCACATTTCGTTTTCGTCAGTTTCGTCGTTTGTTCACCTTTCATTTTCGTCAGTTTCGTCATTTGTTTATCTTTCGTTTTCATCAGTGATAAAATGGCGAGTGGAGGTCATTTTGAGTTCTCTCCATATTCCCATAGGAAAGAAGATACAAAGTTTTGTGCTAGGTATGTGATTTTAGGGTTTTTGCTTTGTTTTATTATTAACATTATTAAACTCTGTATTTGAACTTTGATTTTAGGGCCAAAATTTTTTCTCTACACTGTTAATAGAACTCAATGCCTTTATGCCTTTTTAATAATGTGGTCCATGCGTTTTTAATAATGTGGTTCATATGCTCTATTGTATTATGTTGTGGTGCATGTGTAGTTTGTTTGAGGCTTAGTTTGACTGATTTATTCAATGGTTTGTTTTGTGTAGGCCAACTTCAGTCCACAGAGTTAGGTTAAGAATTAACCATGGGGATAGTTTTGTAAACCACCCAGTGAAGATGTACGTTTGTGCCCAAGTGGATGAGATGAATTGGTCTTGGGATGTAGACTTAATGTCCCACATGCAAATTACTAAAATGGTCAAAAGTTTGGGATATATGAGTATTAAACGTTTATGGTACCAACATCCGAAGTACTCATTTACACATGGACTTAGACCTCTCAACAATGACGAGGATGTATTAAAGTTTGCTGAAGATGTCAAAGGTGAAGGTGAACAAGTTCAAGCTGAAGCAGATTCTAAACCAGAAACTGAACCAGATCAACTAGATTCTAAACCACTTCAACCTGAAGCAGAATCTGAATCTGAATATGTACCTGTTCAACCTGAATCTGAAGCTGCTCAACCTGAATCTGAAGCAGTTCAAACTGAGCAAGATAAATCAAAATTTGAACCAGTTCAAACTGAACTAGATCAACCAGAATTTGAACTTGTTCAACCTGAATCTGATGCAGTCCATGGTGAAGATTATCTGAGTGAAGAAGATGAAGATTATGTTGCTAACTTAGATGATGACAATGATGATATGGGTGAGTTATATGAGGATGAGGATTGGGACTGGATTTCTGAAATACCAACTGAGATCTTTGTTAATGTTGGTGATGAAAATTCATTTGAAAGACATGAAAACCCAGTAAGAGGACTTCAAATGGAGACTAAGAAAAAATTGTATTTCAAAAAGAATGATGGAAAGTGAATCATTGTTAGGTGTGAGCCAGAATGTCCATTTTACATGAGGATCAGTAAGAGGACTTCAAATGAATATTGGCAATTAGTGAGTTTCACAGATGATCATACATGTCATAGGAGGGCAAAAAGTAGACAAGTTAAGACTGAATGGCTTGCCAAGAAATTCGTTCCTATTTTGAGACATACACCTGAAATGAAACCCAAGGGATTGATTATTGAGGCGCTTGATAAATGGGGTGTGAAGATGTCTAAATACCAAGCATATAGAGCCAAAGTAAGAGCCATAGAAATGATTCAAGGTGCTCAAAAGGAGCAATATGCACATTTGAGAGAATCTGCGGATGAACTTAGGAGATCAAATCCAAACTCTACGGTTATTATTAAGTGTGGTATGTCTAACATTGGACCAGTATTTGAGAGAATATATGTATGTTTGGAGGCTTGTAAGGCTACATTTGCTAATACATGCAGGCCTTTAATTGGGTTGGATGCTTGTTTCTTGAAGGGAGAATATGGCGGTCAATTAATAGCCGGAATAGGTAAAGATGGGAATAATCAAATGATTCCCATTGCATATGCAGTTGTTGAAGCAGAAACAAAAGACTCATGGCAATGGTTTCTGGATCTTTTACTGGAGGACCTCAACAATGTTCAGCATAAGCAATATGCATTCATTTCAGATCAACAAAAGGTATGTGTGCTGAAGTTTATGTAATCGGTTTCTAAATTATGCAATATTTTTATGCAATTTGTTTATGCAATTTGTTTATGCAATCTGTTTTTCTGAATTATGCAATATGTTTCTGAAATAAGCAATTAGTTCTATGCAATATGCTTCTAAATAATTTGTTTCAGGGATTGGTACCTGCCATTGCCAACATTGGGGCCTATGTGGAACATCGATTATGTGTTAAACACTTGTATGGGAATTGGAAAAAGAAGTATCCCGGAGGACATATGAAAGAGCTTCTTTAGTTGGCAGCAAGAGCTACTGTGGTCCAGGATTGGGAGAAAGTAATGCAAAAAATTAAGACAATCAATGAAGATGCATGGAAAGACATGATGCAACTTCCACCATCTATGTGGACTAGGTCAGCATTTTGCACTGATACACAATGTGACCTCCAAGTAAACAACATGTGTGAGGCTTTCAACATGGTTGTATTGGAGTATAGAGATAAGCCTATCATAACATTACTTGAAGGTTTAAAACATTACATTACAGTAAGGATTGTCAAACAAAAAGAACTCATGCTACGATATAGAGGCAATATATGTCCTAAGATTCAACAAATATTGGAAAAGGCAGAAAGAGCAGCTGGGGGTTGGTTCCCAACTTGGCATGGAGATGATGATTTTAACTTGTTTAGTGTCACAAATGGTGTAGATAATTATACGGTAAATCTACACAGAAAAACTTGTGCTTGTCGTGAGTGGGATTTGACCGGTATTCCGTGTTGCCATGCTCTTGTTTGTATATGGCATAACAAAGCTGATCAAGAATCGTACGTTTCACCTTATTATAGGTATAAAACTTGATTTTAACTGCATTATTGGTATTATGCATTATTGATGTACTGCTTGTTCAGTTCTGGTTTTGTTCTGGTTCTGCTTGTTCAGTTCTTGATTTTAACTGCATTATTGGTATTCTGCATTATTGATGTTCTGCTTGTTCAGTTCTAGTTTTGTTTGTTCAGTTCTTGATTTTAACTGCATTATTGGTATTTTGCATTATTGATGTTCTACTTGTTTAGTTCAGGTTCTGCTTGTTCAGTTCTTGATTTTAACTGCATTATTGGTATTCTACATTATTGATGTTCTGCTTGTTCAGTTTTGGTTCTGCTTGTTCATTTCTTGATTTATTGATGTTCTGCTTGTTCAGTTCTGGTTCTATTCAATTTTGTTCTGGTTTTATTCTACTAGTTCAATTCTGGTTCTGGTTTAAATTGTAGTTTTGTTCTAGTTTTGTTCTGCTAGTTAAGTTAGATGGATGTTCTAGTTTCAATTCTAGTTCAGCTACATGATTTTTTTTCTGCTAGTTTCAATTATAGTTCAGTTAGTTATGCTACATGGTTTTGTTATGTTATTTTAGCACATGGTTTTGTTCTGCTAGTTTAGCTACATGGTTTTGTTCTGCTAGTTCAGCCACATGTTCTAGTTTCAATTCTAGTTTTGCTACATGGTTTTGTTCTGCTAGTTCAGCTACATGGTTCTGGTTTAGTTTGTTCTAATTTTGTTGTAGTTTGGTTCTGGTTTAGTTTGATTGTGATTTAGTTTGGTTTTGGTTCTGCCCTGCAAGTTGGTTTTGGTTTTGTTCTGATGGTTCATAACATTCAGTTTTTTAAATAGGAACAAGTCACTTTTTTCATAACATTCTTCCCTGCAATTCACTTTTTTCATAACATTCAGTTTTGTTCTAATTTTGTTTTGCCCTACAATTTGGTTTTGGTTTTGTTGTGGTTTAGTTTTTTATGACATGTTTCTGGTTCTTTAAATAGGAAAACAAACTTCTTGACATGTTACTCTTACATTATAATGCCATCAAATGGACCAAAACTTTGGCATGCACCAAATGGAGATCCTATAAATCCCCCAATCATGAGAAGAGCACCAGGTAGACCAAAGAAAAATAGGAACAAGTCCAATGAGAGTCAAAAGGTTCTAACAAACTACCAAGATGGTTTGCAATTGTGAAATGTAAGAACTGTGGGAAGCTTGGCCACAACATGAGGACATGCAAGGGTAAAAGTGCAGCAGATAGAGAGATGCCAAAAGGTGGAAATAACATCAACAGAACAAAGAGAGCAAAGACAACAAGGGTTGGAGGTGATGAGGGAGAAACACCAACAATTTTATCTCAAGATTCACAAGCTCCACAAATTTAAGATTCACAAATCAATTGAAGGAACGAAACTTGTGATTTTTATTTTGATTATTATGAATATGTAATGATACTTGGACCTATATAATTTGGTTACTATGAATATGTACTTTTATTTTGGTTACTTGTGAAGGAACAATTTTATTTTGTAATGCATTAGTATGACCTTTTTTTGGACCTAAGTTATGGAACGATTATTTTGTGATGCAGTAGTATGTAATGATGGAATGATATCAAAATTCTAACTTCAGATTATGGACCAGATTATTCTGAAAAATTGTTTTGATTATTCTGATTATTCTAATTATCAAATTTAGGTTCAAAAATTGGAAAATTGTTCTGATTATTTTGACCAGATTATTCTGATTATTTCAAACAACTGGAAAATTGTTTGACCAAATTGTATTTATACAATGATATCAAATTGAGTTATTAACATGTAAAAATAGGCAATCGAATTACAATAATACTAATTTCATTTCATAATAACAACCTTACAAATTTGAATATATTAAACAATTACATTACAATTTCAACCATAAACACCCTAAATTACATCATTACAAAATACCCTTAATCCAATCATTTTAATTACTTCATTACAATAACCAAAAGAACAATAATCAAAAGCCATGAAAGTGCCAGAAAGCCCCTCATTCGTTTCAACTTCAACTTCATTTCATCATCACAATTTTTTGTCACATTGTCTTTCTTCTTGAATTCATCAAATCATTTTCATTAAAGACATAATTACTTCTTTTGTACGTTATGTCATTGGCTCATCAAACCAATCAAAAAAATTGCAAGATTTTTTACCTTGTAACTGAAACAACATAATAGCAAAACAAGAAGTACCCTGTAACTAAACAACATAACAACAAATTTTTATAATCTATAAACAATACAAAAATAAATAAATAAATAAATTCCAGAATTTTTATAAATAGTTTACCTTATAAAATCCACAACCATGAAACCTTCGACCTGGATTTTCAGCCGTCCAAGAAGTACACAAAGGAGATTCAAGTCCACACAAACATTCTCTTCTTCTAATTCTCAAATGAGAATTGTTGCTTGTAACTGAATACGAATGACAAGACATTCTTTTCCCCAAAAAAAACACAAAGAACAAACGAAGAAGAAACGAAACAGAGAACAAAGAAGAAACAACGAAATACAAAGGACGATGAAGAAGACAAACACGAACATGAAGACAATGAAGAAGAAGAAGACGAAAACCAACAATGAAGAAGAAGACGAAATTAGAATCGGATGATGATGATGAAGAAAAGGGAAATGGTCGATTTTGATGAAAAGGGTTCACGATTTGGGGATTTTGTTGAATTGGAGCTGTTTTTTTAATTTAGGGTTCAAGCTAGTTCATATGCTTCTGATTTTCATTTGCCTTCATGCTGCTGCAGATGTTTTTCATTTTCTTTTAACTTAATTTTAACAATTAAATTGTATTTTAAAAATATTGTCACAATTATAATAATGGTTTTTAAAAATATAAATTATATTTTTTAATCAGAAATAATATAATAATGAGTTTATTCCACGTAAGCGTCTGCCACGTCACCTTTTTTATTGACACGTCATTAAAAATGACAATTCATCATGATTTGGACTCAAATTCTATATGGGGACTAAAACTGGGGACAAACAAAATGGGGGACTACTTTCGATTTTCACCTATAATAGGGGGACCAAAAGTGCAATTAAGCCAATTATTTTTAAAAATAATCAATATTCAGAGTTTCATCCATTGGTTATAATTTTTGAAGAAAAAATAAATTTAAAACTGCATAAAATAAAATAAATTTTTAGTAGATTATCATAAAAATCAATTTTTCTAATTGATTTTTTATTTAAAACATGATTTTCATTAAAGTCGATAACCACAACTTCTATTTTTTT
>JBBPBT010001302.1:4532991-4546992 GCA_037974875.1 Cicer bijugum | reverse complement strand
CTTTTACACTACTAAATGAAGTCTATTCTAAACTAATTCTCAATTAACGTCATTTTGTTTATACAATGACTAGTTTATTCCTATGAAATCAATTTCAATTAAGGACATTTTTTATAATGCACTTATACTTTTTATAAGATCGAGAAGATAAATTATATTTTTTTAATTTTTTTAATAAGTGTAAAGTTAAATATTTTGGCTTTCATTAATGATTGTAGTATTATATATTAATAGTATAAAATTATTTTACACACAATAAAAAAGTATTCACGATTGTATTATTTTAAATTATAGCATTCAAAATAGGTTTTCCTGTGTGTTTCATCTACATATACATTAAATTATATCTTATTATATAACAAAATAACATTATAGCGAAGTATTATTAAATATATGTGCAAAAATAATAATAATTGTATATTCAATAATATATAATACATAAACAAATTTTAATAAATATTCAATCTCTCATAAACGTTAAATGTTGATATTTTAAACATTTTTTAAATTAAAAAATTAACTAATTTTTCTAAATGTAATTTTTTTTATTATGCTTTAAAACGTTTAATTGAATTTATATATACAATACTACCAATTTATTCAGAAAATGCAACTTCAGATAGTTAATGGGCCATTAGGCCCCCAAAAGCCCAAAAGCCCAGTCCACTTGTTTGATACCCTACGCTTCTTTGTCATGTCACTCTCTCACTGCTTCTTCCTCCCAAGCGATCGTAGCAGAAACAAAAAACCAAACAGGTAATTTCGCAAAAATCTCATCTATCTCTCTTTTTTTTTTCCTACCCATTTTTCATTTCATTTCTCAATGCTTAAAAAATTGAATTTTTTTTCATATAAAACATATATATTCATATTCATATTTATGGTGAAAAAGTGACTCTTATGAATGTTGTTTTTTTGTGTGTGTGATTTATTTATTGAAATAAATAAATAGGTTAATTGTGGAAGATGGGTAGTGTTGTTAGAGCTACGTTGAAGAAAACAAAGTCTAGTGTTTGTTTATTTCAGACAAGTAATGGTTTTTTGGGTAGAAGATTCTTTTCTACTGAAGCTGAAAAGCCACCACAGGATTCAACACCTTCTTCACCTCCATTTTTGCAAACAAACAATTCAGGTATACTTGTATTGTGCATTTGTTTCAATACTTTATGTTATCTATAGTTTGAAATTCAAGTTGGGTTCTTGGCTTAGTTTTTGTGAAAGATCAATTGTTTCAAGATCATTATTTGGGAACAAGACCCTGTCAATGATACGGACACATTGGTAATAATTTGAGAAAATGGAAGTGATTGAGTACCCCTTTTGTTATGGATTATAAAAAAATTGATTTGGGTATTCGATAGTTTAGAGGTTTTTTGTTAGAGATTTTTTTAAATAAGCAGAAGTTGTTGTGTTGTGTTTGTCTTAAAAATGATTTTTATGAGAAGCTACTCAAACAGCTTCTCATTTAAATGACCACTTGTAAAAAATTTGGCCACTGACATATGTCCGGAATGTTGGACACCGAACAAGCCTTCAATGTGAAATGTCGGTGCTACATAGAACATACACCTGTTTTACTTTTTGAACAAACATTTGCCACCCTTATTTGTTGGAGAATTGGTCTCATTGAATGACACACACACACCATCTATTTTCCCATAATAGAGGAAGGTATGCAGAATTGAGAGGAGTTTACAAAATAGAGAGGTGTATTAGTGTATATGTCATTTACGCATACCTAAGGGTCTTGACTATGAAGCACTTATATTTCAGATTGAAGGCTTTTCCTGTATACAACACCAACATGTTGAATGCAATTTTGAATGAATAACTATAGCAGAATCTTCACTCATTTACAGTATGTTTAGAATGAATAAAAGGGGACCGATCAGTTGAGCAAATTTTTAGTTTTACGTAAACTTTGGAAATTTTGTCAAAAAAGTTGAATACAATGTGAAATCGTCATGTACCCTTCAAATCATTGCTGCTGTATTCTTTTAAAAAGTAAAATAAAACTATTTTATATCACTAAGTTTATCAATGAAAAATAACCTTCTCGTATGTTTCTCTCGTAAGTCCATTGAAACTTATCCTTAGCATTTAGTTGGCACCTGTCAATACTTAGCATGTGTCATGTTTATTATAATTGAATTATAAACTTTGAAATAACTGGTTGTAGTTTAGTTTATGTCTGAAGTAGGAGGAATCCTTGCTAAATATTGGTCACAAACTGTTGAGGAAAAGAGAAACCTCATCACTGTCGTTGGTGTTTTATGTTTTTCCTTGTATGTCTATTCTCGTTTCTTCTAAATGTAAAACCTAAAACACTTCATTGGTTTGAGAATAAATATGCATAAAATTTTACAAATTTATGGCATTTGTCTTTGATGCAAGTGACACTAACAGAACATGTGTGCACATTTACATTTGGCCAACTAAAGCCTTTGGATAAATGTTTATCATATAAGAGCGTATGTATAAGCTATTTCTACAACGAAAAATAAAATAAAGTTAAACTGTTTTTATATAAGGTGAAAATTATTTTAATAAACTATTTTGAAGTGTTTGTCAAAATAAACTGAAAACAACTTATGAAAATGTGATAAATTATTTCCTTAAGCTATCCCAAACAGTCTTGCAAATGCTTATTTCAGTAGATAAACTCAAATAAGCCAATTTAAACAAGCACTAAAATGCATATGAATTTTGAAAACGAGGTTTTGATTGACATGTGTAACCTGTCACTGCTATCTATTAGCTATTATAATGATAATACCTGATAACATTCTTCACTCTTTAATCTTTAGTTTAAGTAGTTTTCATGCAAGGTGATGATTTTGCTGCTTTTTCATTTTCTTGTTAGGTTTGACATACGGTAGGCTGCTGGGCGTTCATAAACATGCACTCAAAACAGATATCATCAACTTGCTTGAAGGTTGTAATTTGACTCTGGAGGATGTTAAAATGGAATACAGCCGTAGCTTCAACCCACTTGCAATGTAATGTATTCTGTCTTTTGTCATGCTTTGAGGCAATTTTAAAAGTTTTAGCATATTGACATAAAAATATAATCAGTTGCATTTCTTGCCTAAGAAGTGAATGGCATATTTTTTTTTCTTTCAAAGATGTTTTTGGAGAACAGAAGTGAAAGATCAATCTAACATTTAGTTTTTCGTAACATATCATGAAAAGTATATGATAGGAGCCATGTTGTCAATCGCTTACTGTGAATGCGGTTGGTCCAAATTCTGCTACACTATAGTAGCAATTTGTTCATATTCCGCTACGCTTAACCATTTATTTGAGAACACTTTGTATTTGAAGAAAATCACTAAAATTGAAGTTTTTGCTATCATCAGGATGTTGCAGTTCCCTACTTACAGTGCCTATGACAATGCTATACGTGTGATCGTAAGAAAGGGTCGTTTGTACAAATTGGATAGGGTATGCTGCACTAAATATACCTCTTTCCAAAACAAAGCAAAAAAACACTTTGGCAAACGTTTGATATTTTGTTTCTTTTCACTTGTATCAGGTTGATCGTTCTCAATGGGACATTGTAACTCCATACGACGGAAGAACTGTAAGTATAAATTTCATAACTTTCAGTCAATGTATGTACTTTTCACCGTGATAGAGAAAATATTGCAATGACATGAAATACTGATGCAAACACAAATATCGGACACAATAGTGTCTCGTCGACACTAATATTAGTTTGAGAAAATGGGAGTAATTAATTGAGTGTAACCAAATTTGTCGCTGTCTTGTTGGTGTCGTACACTCACTTGTCGGACACATCTTCGATTTGAAGTGTTAGTTAGCTATATAGATGGTGACTTGTTTTATTTTAAGTAGTTTTTAGATTTTCATTTTTTTAAAAAGTGTCAGCCACATCTTCAATTTTCGTTTTTAGATTTTCGTTTTTTAGATACAAACTTTCAAAAGTGATTTTTTTATTTAAAAAAGTGAGTATTTTACAATAAAATGTTGTAACAAACGCACATAAAATCAGCTGATTACTTTGATTTTCAGTATAGATGATGCACTAAGATTGTGGCATGCATATTTTTAAATTATAATGTTTCTCTTCGAACCATGATTACTAGTTCGAATCCTAAATGATTTTGTTTTATGCAGACTTTACTGTCAAAAAAACACTGCTCTTATCTAACAGTGTATGATTTTGCTAGATTGTAATTCAAGGACTTCCGCGTAACTTACAATTGTCAGATGTGGAACGGATCGTGTCTGGTTATGAATACGATCCATCTTCCGTCGAAATTTTTCTAAGGTTAACATCACGTATATATTTTTTTATAAGTTTGTTTGATTTTTTTATTCTCTCAAGATGATGATGACACTTGGTTGTTTCTTTCAGGGCTGGAGATGGTACCGAACCGATTAAAATGGCTACGATACGGTTCCATTCAAGGACTCAAGCAATGAATGCATACATCGCTAAGAATGGAACATATTGCCTCAACAATCGCATTTTGATACAAGTTCTTCAGTAATAATACTAATACAAGTTCTTCATTGTGCTGGTGTTGTAGAAGCACTTATTTGTAGCTTAAGAGTAGTGAAATTTATGATGTTTATTTGTGATATGGTTAAGTCTTTTGTCAATGGTACGATGCATTTAAATGTAAAAATTGTGGCAAACTACTAGTGACCATGAATTAAAACACTTGACCAAGCAATAATTTGGTGTGATTGATATCTTTTTTTTTTTAAATCATGAGTTGCAATGTTATTCAGTTGAGGTTTTTGAATGACTTGAAAATGCATTATTGATTTAATTTAATGATTGAATTAATGAATTTTCCTTGTTAAATACCTAATATTGTAAAATTGGATGTAATTATACAATAAAATGTGACACGTGTAAAACTTGTTTACAATCAATGCATTAATGCTTTATCAATTGTTTGGAGAATTTTTTAGTACCATGAAAAAGTATGGTACTAGTACGTAGTGTCTATAAGACAATTAATCTTTTAAATGATCGGTTGTTAGGACACTCCAACCAATTTTTAGGGTATTTAAGTTGCTACCTAAGTTTTTTATATGCTTCAAAATTTAGTTTTTAAACTTTTCAATTGGCTCTTATAAGCTTATTTAAGTGAAAAACTCCTATTAAAATTGTTTGTTCATATCATTCTGATCACCATATTTTTGGTTTATCCTCATTGTATTGGGCAAATTTTGACCGATGAAAATGAGTTTAGTTTGCATGTCAGACAAAAAAAACATACAAATTGAACCAAAGTATTAAGCTACAACATTATTGGTACCACGTAAATTTCAGTTTTTGATTAATGTAAAAATTAGTACAAGATGATAAGTTGGTACTTCAATACATTTTTCAAATCCTTTTTGGGGTTCCAAAGACTTGTACCTTGAAATTTTTTAATTTGATCCACATTTAAATTTTATTTATTATTATTAGTCCTAAAAAACAGTATGTGCTTTTGACTCTAACGCGAGGTTAAAAACACATTATTTTTATTAATACAAGGACTAAAAATGATTAAAAACCAAAACATTTTTATAAACATGAAGAATATACTTATCTCAAACAGAAGACATGAGCCCCATTTAATTTCAACACAAACCAAAACATTAAATGCCGATTTACCAAAGATTGTTAAACCATACTACAATATTGCTATTTGCTCCAGAACTTATGTCTAAATTGGATTATCCCTTTCAAATGCACATTTGCGTCAGCTGTTTGTCTGAAACAAACAACGCTTAAGATTATAACCCACGTGTACAATATTTGAACTGTAAATGAAACGTACGAAAAGTTTCAAAGACAACTAGTCACTGTATGAGTCATATGAACTTTGAGTGAAGTCTGCATCTTGTGTTGCTCTATAATTTTGCATTCATCGTGCTTTTTTATTTGCTTTATAACTTCCCAAAATATTAGTGTTGCTGAACTTACCAATGTTGTTAAACATCGACTATAGCAACACAATAGCACTACGCGACAGAATTTTTAACAAATCACTTTTGTTCTACAATATACTACTTAAAATGTCATCAAATAACAGCCATAAAAACACTATAGCACTATTGTATGTCGGAATTTAAACAAACCACTATTTTTCACAAACTACCAATTGAGAGCACCGAGTTTTACTCACAACTTGCCATTTAAGAGATTCCCAAATCATGCAATTTTAACTCATTTGTATTGTATTTCGGCACAGATATCTTCAAATAGTCATTATATCAATCATATCCACAGACAATAACATCCAACAGTTCCATGATGCATGCAATAGTTAGGCCATTTGATTCTGGCTGGCTATGTTGTTTAATTATTAAGGTAAATCTCTACATGTTTGATATAACTATTCTACAATCAAGGTGACTAGTTGTTATGGTGCTGTCACCTTACATTGGGAATATACATTCCTCTACATTGCTAAGCTTCCAAATTGCTTGTTCCATTGTTCATAAGTGCCAAGTTCATTAGGTGAAACAGAAGGCCTAACCTCTTGCAGGGAATTCTTGAAATCCTACACAAAGTCAATATATCATTTAAAAATTAATCAATCTGAGAAATACTTTGGAAGTTTGTAGGTTCTGCAATCAGCCTTTTGCATACCTGAAGATTTACTGGCCTCATATCCTCCTTTTTCAACTTGGTAATTTCTATACCTTGTCTTAATGCCTCTCTTAGGGGACCCATAGAAGCATCCTTCACCAAGTTTTTCATGTCTGATCCCGAATAACCTAAAAGGATAGTTCCCAAGTAAGAAAACATTATATGTCTCATTATATGTCTAGAAAAACATTATGTCTCATTACCAAGTAAAGAAAGTTACAGAGAGAGTAGTTTGCTTTTTTAGCTTTTTCTTGGTATCTAGAAAAACAAACCACTCATATTATATGTCTCATTTGAAATGCTTTGTCCTTTTTATCATACCAATACAAAATTTATTACTTTTTCAAATGTTACCCTTATTTATTAAAGTACTCCCTCTAGTCTCATATTTATATTTAAACTAAAACAAAGATGCACACCCGTAAGAAAGTTGGTTAAGTGGATTTAAGTCAAGAAAAAATAATAATGTTTCCTATTTTGCCCTTGTCTATGTCTTCAGTAAAAATTAATTGCAAAATCAGGAACGTTTTGCATGAGACCGTGTAGTCTAATTCATCACCCCCCACTGCACAGTGGACTACTGCAACTTTTAGCATCCCTTAAGTTTTGAGAACTGTGTTAAAAACTAAAACAGCCTCGCATAATGTTTTACCAATTTCATGGGAAACAAAAAATTCTTCTATTCGAAAAATAGACCTAAATTAAAATCAAGGTTAAATTTGGAATAACCACATTAAATAAGTTTCGCAAATTTTATTGCTTATATTGGAGACCGGATGGATACGGGAGTAGTTGTCAGTGTATATAAGTGCAGAGATATTTTAGTTTTAACATGTTATTTGCATTAAAAATTAGCATAAGTAATCGTTCAAATGAGACCGGCAATATAAAACGAAGAGAGTACTAAACAGAAGATACTGTAATTGACTGGAACGATGTCAATACCTTCCGTTAAGTTGCATATAATATCCATTTCCTCATTTGATAGCTTGAATAATCCATCCTTCTCCAAAAGGCTACGTGCAATCCAAGCTCTTGCCTCTAAAAGACCAAACAAATTAGTCAGATGGTGCTTAAAAGGGTTTGTATAAAGATGAAGAATTCTAATTTTCACCTGAGGATGGTAGGGGAATATAAAGTCTTTTAGTAAGTCTCCTTCGTGCTGCTTCATCAAGCTCTTGGGGACGATTGGTTGCCCCTGTATAAAATTTACCCAAATTCTATAACAATTAGTCTGACAACACTAGGTTCTACGAGAATTGAAAAAGGCTTACTGCCCTCAAATTGAAAAGCTAGGAAAGAAAATTTTCTTGTCCTTCAACTCTAAGTTGCTCACATCACAACTGCCATAATACAACTAACTATAACAAATTCATAACAAGAACAATATTGGTTCTAGTTCATAAAATAAAATGTTCATTCCATTGTACAATAGAGTAGACCTAAGAGATACCACTTATACTTAAGCATGCAAATAGGTAAGATTATGTGTAGGGTTGATATTTATTACCATCATAATGTGTAGAGGTGGTCCTTAATAACTTATCTTGCATAATACGAAAACAAATAAAAACAAACACAGGCTAGTTCTCCCTCTTTTAAATACATGCACAACACGAACAAACAAAAAACTAAAGTATATTAGAATGACAGTCATCACACTCAGATGGCATAGGTAGTGAATCACATTTTCGAAAGATAATATCATAAATATTGTTGAACCAAAGCTATCATTAGCTAGTATCTACTCATTAAAATTATCACAAAGGAAACAGGTACTGAGCTTAAAAAATGAGTATGTTAAAAAGAGAAGTAAAAATAAATTGAGCCTAGTGGCCCAACAATTACCTATAAGCAGAATTTGCTCGTTACCCCCGTCAAAGCCTTCCATTTCAATAAGAAACTGTGTCTTCATCCGTCTACTGGATTCATGTTCACCATCTGACTTACGCTGCAACAAGTTATATGCATGAAACAAATAAGAGTAAATTTCATGTGATATTAATTTTTTCACTAAGATAACTTCTTTAGAGATGATAAAGTATTACTCAATTTAAAAATTTCTGGAAAATAGTTGAGCAACATGAACCTATTACAGCAATAAATATTGATGTTGCCTTTATTGGCTATGACGTTAGCATACCTGAGACAAGAGGGAATCTATTTCATCAACAAAAATCACTGCTGGCTGACGACAACTGGCCACTCCAAATAGAGCTCTCACTAGTTTCTCACCTTCACCAATCTATAGTTATCAGCACAAATATTAGGTATTGAAAACATTTCCCTTGGATATTTTGAATTTGATAGGATAAGTTCATGAGTTGAGAAAGACTGTAGATAATCATCTCAGATAAGGTTTAAAAAAACAGCACAAAATGTTTTAACTTTTAAGAGAAATATATCAGAACTGTCAAAATAAACAGTGAAAGCAGAAGCATAACCAACATACCCACTTGCTAGTCAACGAGCTGGCAGATATGTAGAAGAAGGTTGCCTTTGCCTCCCCAGCTATGGCTTTTCCAATCATTGTTTTACCAGTTCCCTAGCATTTAAAGGATAAGAAGATTGAAGAGCTGAGTATTTGCCATTTACGATATCAGTAAGAGAAATTTGCACTTACTGGTGGACCAAAAAGAAGCAGACCTCTCCCAGGAGATCGGCAGCCCATAAATATGTCAGGACGTAGCAGAGGGTATATGACCATTTCAGTGACACATACTTTGGCATGGTCCAATCCAGCTATGATGTCATTAAACATTGGATTAGGATAATTAATTTTCATATGTAAGAACTGACAATTTGGTGAACAAAGCAGAAAGATGAACAGCTATTTATATTACCAATGTCATCCCAACGGACATTGGGATCTTTATCCATTATCTCGTTACTAACATGTTCAATGAGGCGAGGTTCTAAATTCCTTAATTTCTCAGGAAGTTCGCCATCAGGACCACACAGGAATTCCAAACTGCAAGCATATGAAGCACATTTGGAAGTGAAAGCATAAATTATCCAACCAATCGTCAATTGTGAGATAGACAACTTACGGGGAAGAAAGAAAAGGATTTAAAGTGGGGAAAATAAAAAAAACACTAGTCCAATACTACGTCATTAAAAATAATGAATGAAAAACAGATTAACTCTTGTTAATTTTCACATAAGGAATAAAGAAAGGCATTACAACTTAACTTTAATTTGAAAATAAAATTTGAGATACCATCATTTGTACTTTTGCAATGTACAAAGAATGAATTTGAGAAATAGTGTGGATAAGGAGTTTTTCTTTTTGAGCAGAATGCAATGAAGGAGTTAGAAGTAAGAACATTTCAGAACTGACCATTTCTTTGTAGATTCATCTAAAGTATCATCACACTTGCCAGCCATTCGGGAGCTTATATTTCCAGTATTGCTCCCATTGGATTTAATAGGGGGGACAAAATTACCACGGATGCCACGTCGTGAAATACCATATGATCTCCCACCATATAGCCTGTTGGCAGGATTGTTATCACATTGTGGTGAGACAGATGCACTGGGCGAACTATTTAAACATCGCTTTTGCTTTGCTTCCATTTCCTGCCCAAATAAGGTATCATCAACATCTCTATATTAGAAAATAATGGGAAAAATCTGTCATATTAACTCTGAAGTTGACTGACAAAGACTGTTCTTTCTCTTGCTATAGTTTGTTTGATAATAACCACTCAATATAGAGTTTGCTCTTTCACCTTTTCAGTGCATTCGAAGAAAAGAATACAGCAGTGGACAGAAATGCAATATATGCACCAAATTTGACAGAATAAAATGGAGATGCTAAATAGTTGAAAAACAGGAAATAACTTCATTCCAATATTCCGTACTCTTCAAGAGAGAGAGAGAGAGAGCAGACAAATGAGGTAAAATAATTATACCAACTGTACTTTTGCCGTAACAAACCCATTGCCAACAACATCGTGATTAACTTCCTCCTTGCTTGAAGGTGACTTGACATAACCAACTCTGGGACTAGTATTTTCCACGTGGGCACGTTTTGTCGAAAAAGTGTTTCGACAAGCTCTTTCTTCTCCTTCTACTTCAAAAACAGAAGAGACACCAGGACCCTTTGTATGGCTCGCATGTGATTGAGGCCTTCCAATAATTACGCAGTCCTCAGAACTGTTATTTTTCAAGTTGAAAAAACTTTTTGAACCATTACTAGTTCTCGAGCTGTTTTTCCCATACATGGATGTTATCTTCGTTTGCCCCAATTCCTTTGATGCTTCATTGGCTCTTCTGTTTTGCTTCCCCGGTTGATCAACCTGTAATTACAAAAAACAAATGTATATACAAAATCATTATCTCTAGAATATGGAGGAACAAAAATAAAAGAGTTCAATCAATTGCAGAACAGTTTCTTACCAATTGATTGCCATCTTTTTCTTTAGATGTCTTGAGAAGAGCTTGAAAGTATCTAGAATTCTGTATCATATCGGTGTCAATATCTCCTGTTGTGCCAAAAACGCATCCTGGAGACTTCTTCTTTACTTGTTCAAAAGCTTGACTAAGGAAATAGAAAGGAACAAAAATTTTGAGAAACATGGCAACAGCAAGAAGAAAATCAACACAGCATAAACATGAGAGGAAATTGATAGTGATCAAGTAAGTGACATTTGAGTTTACCCATTGCATTTCAGATTCTTAAAGTATCTATGAAGAGTAGTTACCACCACCAAATAGGCTGTTTAGATAGAAGAGAGAAAAATCCGAGAAAATACTTAACACTTATAGAGAAAACATAAGACCCTATTCATCAAACGTTGTCAGGATGATGGACAGTGACAGAATCTCCACTATTATAAATAAGATGTTACAAAGATTACAATCCAACAACAACAAAAGCTGCCTCTCAGCGCTTTGAAATTGCAGAAAACACATAACCCTTTTTCTTGAAGAGAACTTCGCAGATCATTTATTACACAAGAGTACATTTTTTCACATGAAAATCTAGTCACTTAATTTTTTTGTTCTCTTATCTCCCTATTTCGTTATAATAAATGATACCTTCTATTTGGTCAACAATACAGTGAATATGGCCCAAAAGAAAAGATAAAAAGAGGTTTTGCAAATGTTTAAGTTTTAATCAGCAGAAGAGCTTTTCTAATAAGACAGGTCCATATTCCTTATAATGAAAGTTCAAATGGAAAAACTTTATTCTTAAGACTTGTCCGAGCCTCATAGAGAGAATGCACTATTCTATTTGGTGCAGATCCTTTTGACAGAAACTTAAGTTTTAGTTCAATTCCAATAGGGTTTAGGCCATGTCCTCGTAAATCTCCACCCTATACTTAATCCTCTTCAACTTCTGCCATTTTCTAGTCACTTATTTTCCACCTATCAACATTGAGCAAGCCCAAAATATGCGCAGAACAGTGTTGTTACCGGCGGAAGGCCAAAAATCCGCCATAAACACCCATGGCAGGCATTCCTTCAAAAATTATTTATGGGTCCAAATATCCGCCATATTAACAAGCCATTGCGGGCATTCCTTCACAAATTACCTATGGCGGTTGTCCAGATATCTGCCAAGCCTTGGCCGATTGGCGGTGCCATGGCTTCTATTAACAACACCGGCACTAAGCTTCTCTTTGGAACTAATTTAGTGAATATCTTCTATTTGTGTCAATCTTCTGGATTTTGATTCTAGTATCATCCCTCAAGAAGTGACACCTCACATAAATATGATTGCTCCCATCATGATGAACTTGACCCGTTTCCAAACAAATTTACTCAATTGGTCACTATAAACATGATTACAGCATGCTCGAGTGGAAAACCTAAATCCCCTTTTTGGCCCTAGGCTAACAATGATATATTAAAATGCTAAATGTACTAAACATAATTCCTCTTTTAATTGGTCCTGTTTATAGGCTAACAGTGCACAATGTACATACGGCACAATCGAATCTTGGAAACTTTTGACTGAACTCTTTTAAGTTTCAAACAGATGCAAACGCATTACACCACTCTCAAAGTAATTTAGACTCTAAGAGTACATATAAATCATGTTCCATTGTTCCAACAACCATGACTTATCCAACAACAACTCCTGAGTTCACCAATTCTGATCAAATTCTAATAAAAAAAAGCTAGCCACATTGCATTACTCTAATATATAATGTATAGCTTCAAATATTTTAGAAAAAGTTATATATCAAACTAAAACAGAATACATATATCATGTTCCATTGTTCCACCATCTTTGACTTGTCCAGCAACTACTCTTGAATTAAGAAAATTCTGATCAACTTCCCTTTCTAAAAAAACCTATCGATATTGCATTACTCAAATATACGATGTATAGCTTCAAATTCAAAAACAAAAAGTATATATCATGTTCCATTGTTCTAACAGCTTTGACTAATCCATCAACTACTCAAATTTGGTAAGTTTCTCATCAAATTCTATAAAGAAAAGATAAAGGTTTGTCATTGTTAGTATATCACAATCATCTATATGTGAGACTTGAGAAGTGGTTATGATAAAAATTAAACATTTTAATGATTTGACAGCTATGATTCACAGATAGTGTAAAAACTATTTGCATTGACCATGTATATAAATTAAATCTTTCTAACCACATTGCAATTGCATTACTCAAATATACATATATCAAAAAATTCAAAACAATTTCATTCCAAAAAGTTCAATTCTCTCACCAAAAACTATCTAACACCAACATTTCAGACCAAAGGTTAGTCAAGCACCTAGCACATGCAAGTGTCTATGCCGACACCACATTGACACATATAGTTTCAAACAATCACTTTCATTTTTAAATTATTGTGTCTAAGTGTGAGTGTAAAGTTATTGTACTAAATAGACAACAACTACTATCAAAATCAGTAAATTCTTATCAAACTCTATAAACAAAAAAATAATAATCAAACTACACCGCATTACTCTAATATACATACTATAAAAAAAATTCAAAACAATTTCATTCCACGAAGTTCAATTCTCTCACCAAAAGCTATAAACATGAGAAATGTCTAACACCAATGCTACAACAACACATATAATTTCATCCGATCACTTTCATTTTCTTAAATTACTATCGGTATCTAAGTGTGAGTATAGAGTAAGTGTCAGAGTTTATGTTATCATAGACAACAACTACTCTTGAATTCGGTAAATTCTAATCATATTCATTCAATCACTATTATTTTCTTAAATTGTTACTTTTGTCGATGTGAATGTAGTGTCAATCTCAGTATTGTACTACATAGACAACTACTTTCAAATTCAGTAAATTCTTATCAAATTCTATAAAAATAAAAATAAAATCAACCTCATAGCATTACTCTAATAAGGGAAACAGATACAGAACAAAAAAAAAA
>JBBPBT010001302.1:4515505-4531575 GCA_037974875.1 Cicer bijugum | reverse complement strand
TATTAGAATACACTACAACACTCCAATTTTATGATTAAATACGACATAATAAATAACTCTCATAGTAGTGCAAGTCTATTTTTCAAAACTTATATTATTTTTAATAAATTATTTATTAACAATTACTTGCTCCGCTTACTTACCTTTAATTAACTTTTGATATAACTCTAAAATATCGGTCTACTCTTTATGTATTTAGAATTTAATTAAACACTTAACATAGTTAACATAGTAGTAACTTATACCACATGATAAGTGGAGACGTATATACTAGTGAAAGAATCTTTGGTTTAGAAGTTATTTATGGTTATTTAACTACTTACATAAATTACATCATTGCATAAAAAAAACACATCATTTCATATTTTAGTTTACAATTAATAGTTAGCTAGATATGATAATTGAGATTCACTGACATTATTTTTCTTTAAGTGAAAAAGTAATCCTTATCATTAGGAAGCATTTGGAAAATCTTATAAAAATAATGCATGAAATTGACAAAGATTGTGCGGTGGCTTAAGGGATGAATAAAAGGATTTGAGTAATAAGGTTTCCCACTAATATTTGTGGTTTCAAATTAAAAAAAAAAAAAAAATTACGAAAATGTCCATTATTAGCTTATATGAAAATAAATAATGAAATAATCATAATTACCATTTTCCCATAAACTCATTCATACAGTTTATTATCGTAAACTATTCTTATTAATGTATCTTTATTCTAGGTAGTTGTTAGTATCCTTTGTTATTTAAGTAGAGTTATGCATTGTTTGGAGTTGAGTTGAAGTACAAGAAGGATAAATGTTTGAATTTGGAAAATACAACTTAGTTGGTAGCTAGATGACATTGATATGTAAAGGTTCAAATTTTAACCACACAGATTCTCCACATTTAAAGCTCGTGGATATAACCACTAGACTACTTGACCCAAAAAAAAAACAGAAATATTCATATTACATAATTTACATAACATTAGTTTTTTATATCAATAAGAATAATCACACACAAGTAACAGTCCAAAAATCAATGTCAACAGATCACAAATTGATTTTCATGGCATGCAACATATTTTCTCTTCACCTGTGTTGTCACAACAAAAGATACTATACATAGATTAATCCTTCCTAGTACAATTTTTCATAATTTCAAGCATCTTAGGCGGACATAGATGAACTCTATAATAACCAAATAATTCACCAATGTGGACTTCAACACTACAGAAACATGAAACTATGGTGCTACCATTTTTTTTCCTAACTGACAAAAACCATAAAAGGATGAATGATTTTGTTCAAATAAGGAGCACTAGGACTTCTCTTGGCATCATGTGCTTCCTGGAGCATCGCTTCCTGCAGCTGGTTTGCGATTCAAATATCGAATAACAGCATCTTCAACCCTGCTCAAGTTGTTAAACAAGATATATTAAAATTAATAGTTAATGATAATTGATATAGTTAAATGTATTCATTAATAAAACAATGAAAAGACAAACACATCGATTCAATTCAAGTCTTATTTGAACCAGCATATGAACAAAAGGAAAAGCAACCGTGCATTTTAAAACATTTGATTTCGGGTCAATCATAACTAAGTCCAGCAGATGATGATGAGCTAATATGCCATTAAAGATGTTAGCATGTAAAGGAAACAAGCAAAATACAAAACCATGGCGGACAAAATAATACTAAGCAGAGATTGTTGACGAAGCTTACCATGGTTGATTGAAAAATTCTGATCGACGCTCTTTTTCAGCATTGCGACTCGGTTCTCCAGCTGCAACTTTCAGATCCTTACTTTGAGATTCAATCAAGGCATTAATAAATTCTACTGGAGATTGACTAAAACCAAGAAAGAATGCCCGTCTCCTACGGTGCTCATGGATTTTTCTAATGATTCCACATATTGCTTCATCGCATGTTTCGATCTCTTTGTTCTTCTCTACATTAGCCAATAAGGCAGACAACTCTCTCTGAATAGGAAAAGGAACGTCAACAGTCACATCATAACATGCACTCCCTGCTGGACTATTCCCCGAGAGTTTGATCTGATGCTCCAAAAGTATAGGCTGTGGAGAGAACAAATGGTGCGATATTTTCTGCGAAACAGTTGTAAACTTCACCTTTTCTTCCCCAAATACTTTCTGTAGAGCCTGGTCACAGTGAAAAAATGAAGGGTCGCTCGGGTTTTGCAATTTCCTTGCCTTCACATAGTGCCATATCGCCGCAATAATTCTCGGGCGTGTATCAACCTCAATGCCAAGAACTTCAGTCAACGCCGGTGAAAGCTTAAACTTTTCAGGAGCATAATTCATTTCCAACCGTATATTCACCGAAAATTCTTTATCCCCTTTCCTCTTCACTTCAAAACCTTCTTGAGGAGCAGGTGATCGAGTATTCTCCCAATTTATAATGTGGTTATCGGGATATAGCCTCTGATCCAATGAAATAGTTACTCTTTTGAAAAAAACCGAAAACTTTGGATACAACGGAGATGATTTCTGAGCTACACCCGGCTGATCAGGGTCAACACCATCTTCCAATATCCTCCCAATAATCTTCAGCGTCCACGTTGGAGGCTCCGCATTTGGTTTCTTAGGTATAGTCCGAATTTGATTAGCAAAAGTATTAAACACATAAATACGAAGAGTTTTCTGAATACAAGGCGGATTTTTCAGTGCTTCCTGAATATCAACCTTCTTTCTAGAAAGCGCAGCATCCACACGAGACTCAAACTCGAGAAGCTGCGTATAAAGAGCCGATTCAGGCAGAATAGCAGCCACCCTATCCTGCATCTGTTTCTCAGGAAGCTTTTGCTTCTTCCTCCGTGTGGCAGGCGTGAGTTCCATCGGTCTCAATGGCGAGAAATTGTTTTGAGGTGAAAATCCAACAGGCCTCATAGGCGGTTTCAAAGGAACCCGCTTTGCACTAGCATTACCCGGCGTCGAAACCATAGATGACGACACACCTAAATTCCCTAAACCACCAACCTGATTCTGGTTAAGACTCAATCCTTGAGCTTGCAAATGAGCCTGCAATTGAGCATGAGCTACTGCTGCAGCTTGTGCATGAGCTTGAGCTTGGGCCTGAGCCTTAGACTGTGCTTGAACAATAGCATGGGCTTGAGACAAAGGAAACTGTCCTTGAAAACCAGCAGCAATTTGGGCTTGGGCTTGGGCTTGAGATTGCGAAAACACGGGGTTTGTAGACATAGAAGGGGAGGGTATTCCAACATTACCAAAGGATGATGAAGAGGCGCCAATGCCTTTAGAAGGGTTATTGTTGTTCACAGACATCACTATAAAAAAATCTAATCAACAAAAAGGACAAAATGAAAAGAAAAAAAATGAAATGTTTTTCAAGACCCAAATGAAAAGATCTTAACTTTAAGTATTAATATCAATCATGAAACAAGTGGGGACATATCCAACAAATTCAAGTGTCAAATTTCATAACTTTATAAAAAATCACTACCAACAAACCCTAAATTTTCGTTCCCAAAATGGAAAGAGCTACAGTTACTGACTTTGATTCCGAATTTGATAGTTTTTACCTCGATCTGGCGTTAGGTGGATCCACTGATTGAAGAGAACAGTGTAATCTTCGTTTGCAGGGAGTTAATTGTGGATTAGGGTTTGGTGATGCAGAGAGAGAGAGAGAGAGATAATTTGAATGAAGGTTTTATAATTGAAAATTGAGAACAAAATGAGGTAAATTAGATCAATGAGAGGGAGAGAGAGAGGATCAATGAGAGAGAGAGAGATTGTGGTTGGTGATAGAGGAAGATGATGGTGAAACTTAGCTAGGGTTTGGAAAATGGCAAAATTCGAAAGGGTCAAAGTTTAGTCAGTGTGTAAGCGTTCACTTCTCATTCTTTTACTTTTAAAACGGTGTCGTTTGGTTCCAGCAACAGCAAGTTATGAATGTTCTAACCAAATAAAAACCGGTTCAACCGGTTTAACTTTGTTGAATAAGTCTAATTTACAACCATATGTAAGGTTTTGATCAAATGGTTATGTTAATGTTGTCAGATTGATTTTTATTTGTAATGATCTAAATTTAAATTTGAGATCTCTTTTGTTTTAATATTGTTATGTTTGAGTTTATTAATGGTATTTGTCACATTGTTTTTAGACATAAAAATGATTAAATTTTAATCTAGATCAAATTAATTAATTAATTGGCCAATTCAACCAATTGAATCAGTTGATTTGGTTAAATTTCTAAAACATTTAATTTGTTTTCCATTGCAAAAAAAATTCTAAATCTTTTCCATTTTATGATTCTTAAGCTAACATTTCTTTATATTTATATACAATGTGTGGTGTTACAAGTTTTCACAAGTTTAATTATTAAATTTTACGGATGGAAAAATTTATTTTGATGGAGATAACTCACTTTGTTTATCATATAAATTTCTCAACCGATATTAATCATGGCTAAACAATCATGATACTACAAATCTATATATCATATTATAAATAAATAATTAAGCATATCTTATTATTTTTACAAATAATAATAAATGGTGTTAAATTATCCTTTAGCTAATGTTTAAGTTAAACAACGGTAACATCGAAAAAAAAAAAACCAAAACAACAGTAGTATTAATTATAGAAAAGTTTGAAATTAAAAAATAAATTAATAGTATGAATTAGTTATATTTGAAAAAGAAATAAGTGTATCTAGTAATATGAAAAGCCGTATATTTTGAAATAATTTCATTTTCAAAGTAAAAATTGTTGGGAAAAATAGCATAAGTTCAAAAGAATCGAGACACACTCACAACACAAAAATATAACGTGGAAACTCCAAAACCAGAGAAAAAACCACGGTCGCTGTCTAAACCAGCAATCACAGAATTAACACTATGTGAAAATTGTTACAACACATAGACTTCTCTCAGATAATTAACACTATGTGAAAATTGTTACAACACATAAACTTCTCTCACACACACCAACACCCCAGTACAACCACACTCTTACAAAACAAATATTTAAACTAAGTCATAGACAAGCTTAAAGTGCTATTGTTGACTGGTGCCTGGTGCTGGTGCATTTGAAAACAAAGGACCAAAACCCAATATATAGCCTTGACCTTCTCCTTATTCTCCCACACTAAAGGATGTGGGACTTGCAATCAACCCCAACAATCTCCACCTTGATTGTAAGAGTTACAACTTCCGCTTCCATTGTCTTACTGACAATCATACTCCACCATAAAAAGTACACTTCACTTGGAACTAAACCATCCCAAGAATTTTCTCCACTTGGAACTAAACCATTCCAAGAATTTTCTCCACTTGGAACTAAACCATTCCAAGAATTTTCTCATGTCGAAACCTAGTTAAAATTTATGGTGCAACTCCCATGTTGGCTTCCAAGAAGTTCTTCAGCCATTGACTCACCACACACCTTGCATCAATGCCAACCAATGCTCGTGTGCTGTTCTGAAACTGCTAGCAACAACTTGCCCATTTTCATGGTATAGCGGAAATACCATAAGGACAAACGGGAGACCTTGTCAGCACTTATCTCAGAGTCTTTTTCAGATACTGCTCCACTTGGACAGTTTCTCTTCACATGCCTTGTGTAATCCTGATTGTATAAGCACATCCTTGACTTGAACTTTCCACAAGCCAAAGTTGATTCTTCCATCAAACTTCTCTATGTCAAACTTCATAACGCTTGAATAAGACATAGCAGCTGCACGCAGACTGTAAACTATGCACCAGGTAAGTTCCCAGGAAAGAGAGGTGGGTCACAACAGACACGCTTAAATACCAAGTCTTTCCTTAGCCAGAACCTCCCTAAACAACACTTTCACAGTATCACCTTTCCCCTAACAATACCAAGGATAATTCTTTTCTGATGTGGAAGATCAGACAAAGCTGCAACCACAAAGCATACTAAGAAAAATTATCCCACCGAACCTCCGAACCTGGCTCTGATACCATTTGTTGGGAAAAATAGCATAAGTTCAAAAGAATCAAGACACAATCACAACACAAGAATATAACGTGGAAACTCCAAAACCGGAGAAAAAACCACGGTCGCTGCCTAAACCGGCTACCAGAGAATTAACACTATGTGAAAATTGTTACAACACATAGACTTCTCTCAGAGAATTAACACTATGTGAAAATTGTTACAACACATAGACTTCTCTCACCCATACCCAACACCCCAGTACAACCACACTCTTACAAAGCAAATATTTAAGCTAAGTCAGATACAAGCTTAAAGTGCTATTGCTGACTGGTGCCTGGTACTGGTGCATTTGAAAATAAAGGACCAAAACCCAATATATAGCTTTGGCCTTCTCCTTATTCTCCCACATTAAAGGATGTGAGACTTGCAATCAACCCCAACAAAAATATACTCGTCGGCAAACTCAAAAAAAAAATTCTTTTAAATTCATAATAATATTAAGGGTACATTTCAACTTAGAATAAGAAGACATTGTATGATATATTTATCTTAAAATAGTTTATTTTCAACTTAATAAAAGTTATAAAATATTTTTTATTTTTGCCATTTCCCACTCATGTTTCTTTCAACTTGATGTGTGTCTCTTGCTCTCCAATGCACTCTCCTCTTCCTCCCCTTTCAATTGTTGTTACTGATTTTATTATTATTTTCTGTTGTCGATTTTAGGTTGATTTTCTTTGAATTTATTATTTCTTTGATTTTATGATTATTTTTTGTTGTTAGGTTGATTTTATGATTGTTGATAGTTAGTTGATTTCCTTTTTTCTTATTTGTCATAATATTTTATGGTCGTTTTCTGATTTATTTTATTCTAAAACCTGATAGAAATTATAATTGTTTTCTGATTGTATTCATAGTGAAATATTGAAAAATAAATTTTGATTCACATGATTTGTGATTGTTTTCTTTGTTCAAATTTGCCTTTGTTATATGTTAATTGTTTTTTATATGGTTACTATTAATAAACTTTAATTGATTTTTCAAAAACAAAAAAAATTAATGGACAATAATAATCATTTTCCTCTTCCACCTGTATTTTGTGTTATGATGTATTGATATTTTATTTTGTATTAATGGAGGATAATAATAATATTAATAATAATAATAATTATTATTATTATACTTTTATATATAGGTAAATATGAATTAACAAGAACAAAATTATGTGATTCTATATCTAATGTTAGAGCAAATATTTTTAGAGACGGTTAAATTTGTTTAGCAATTTTTATGATAATGAATCATTCTTTAAGGTGGTTTTATAAAAATTATAGCATTATAAATTGGCTAATGGATAGAGATAGATTAGAAGGAGAATTTTTAGAGAGTTTGATCAATCGAGATGATGTTGTTGAGACAAACTCTATATTTAAAGTTTTGATGCAAATAAACAAAGGTTAATTAAGAAAGTTAATTATGATTCTAAAATGTTATGTTAATTTAACATGTGTTTTTGAGTGAATTTAATTAAGAACAGAATCAAGCAAAGCAGAAAAGACAACAACAAGAACATTCTGCATCAAAACAGAGAATGATCTCCAGCTTCAAAAAATGTTCATCACAACATGTTGATCAAACTTTTTCTACCTCTTTAACAAAGAGTCTGGCCTAGAAATTTATTCATATCTAATCAGTACATGGCAAGGAACAAGTAGGATTCATCCAAGCTCAAAAAGGTTATCTGATCTCTAAAATATAAGGACTCAAAGTCAGACAAAAATCAAGGCAGTTTGTAACTCTAAAAATCAAACTGTCAAGAAAGTTCAATCAACTTTGATATATGATAAGACATTGCAAAAGACATCCATAATGATTAAAATAGGAACTCCAGATTGATTATTAAACCTCAAGAAAGATCAATTTGATAGACCCAGATTGATAATCAATCTCCGTTTTCCGCATAACTTCAACAACTGTGCATTCTCTTCTGCAATGGCGTACAACTCTTCTCCAAACTTCTCTGACTACATTCAAGACTCAAGATCAAGACTGTACCATCCAAGATCAAGGGAGAAACGTCAAAGCATTTTTTCTAAAAAGGACACAATTTCTTTAAATGCTAAACCAGAAAAGTCAAAAAGCAGTTTTCAAAGCTGGATTATTTTTAATCTGATATATTGGCTTCAGTCAAACTACAGAGCACTACCAATAACTCTTTCTTTACCTTCATTAAAGGCCTCTAATGCCTATAAATAGCAGGCCAATATCCAGGATCTAGGCAAGAAATTCAAGTGCTGAAAAAAATCCATAAATCAATCACAAACATACTTGAAATTCTACTATTTCACAAAACAGAGGCTGTTATACATTCTGATATTTCGCAAAACAATTGCTGACTCATATTCATATATTAGATTGCGTAATTATCATTAGATCCTTTTTAAAGAATCAAATCTCAAACAAGATTTGAGAAATCTCAGATTCTATCAAAAACAATCCAATTGTCAAAACTCAAACTATAAGAGTTTCTTTATAGTTTTTTTAGAGTACATCCTATCAAGATTAGATAGGAGCTGTTATTGCTTTCTGTGTGGAAAGTGATAGATATTGAAAAAGATCAAGGTTGATCTAGACTAGGTGTTGTAAGATCAAGAAGGTTCTTTGTTTTTAAACACTTAGTGGAAAATCTCACAGTGTGAGGACTGAACGTAACCCACGTTGGGTGAACCAGGATATATCTTTGTGTGGTATTCTCTATCCTATCTCTTTATTTGTCATACTTAATTGATTAACTAAGATAAAATATAAACTGATTTTCTGTTTTAAGCTAATCAAGGAACGTTCTCTATTTTATAATAAAATCCAAGAACGTTCTCCGTTTTTCTGTTTTCATAACCAAAATCAATCTTGAGTTATTTTTCTTTAAGTTTTAACAGGAATTTTTAAAAGGTGCATTTACAATTCAAACCCCTCTTTCTTGTAAATCGACATCGTTACTTTAATTGGCATCAGAGCTCGATCTCTAGAAAGTTCAAAAACCCCTAACAAGTGCTAGAGAAAAGATCTAGAAGAATGTCAAAAGCAAAATACATTATTGAAGGAGGATCCTCAAACATACCACCATTCTTTGATGGATCAGATTAATACTTTTGGAAAAACAAAATGCAGCTATTTCTAAAGTCTCAAGACACAGGAATATGGCGCATCATTACAGATGGATACTTCACACCAAGGGTTGATCAAGATGACTCAAATTTTGCCTTAAAAAAGGAAACAGATTGGACAACAGATGATAAAGCTAAGGTACTTTTAAATTCTAAAGCCCAATTATTCTTATCATGTGCTTTAAGCAGGGAAGAGAGTGAAAGAGTAGATGAATGCACAACTGCAAAAAAAGTTTGGGATACACTATAAACTCATCATGAAGGAACAAGTCATGTCAAAGAAATAAGAATAGACATTGGTATAAGGAAATTCGAACTGTTCAAAATACAAGAAGGAGAAACTATTGATGAAATGTACTCAAGATTCACTACAATAGTAAATAAAATGCGTTCTCTTGGCAAAGCTTACATAGTGCGAGAAAGAGTAAGAAAGATCATGAGGTGTCTTCCAATTATTTGGAGACCAATGGTAACAGCTATAAGTCAAGCCAAGAACCTTGAATCACTGCCACTAGAAGAATTAATTGGAACATTAAGAGCACATGAAGTATTGTTACAAGAAGACAAACCAGTCAAGAAAGGAAAGGTAATAACACTAAAATATTCTCAAGAAAAAATCATAGCACAATTAGAGGAAGAACCAAAAGAAAATGAACAGGAAGATGCTGATGAAATTGCTCTTCTCACTAGAAGAATACAGAGAATGATGAGAAGAAGAGATCAAATCAAAAAGGGATTTCAAAACAAAATTCCTAAAACAGAGGTTGACAAGAGTCAAGTTACATGCTTTGGATGCAACAAATTAGGACATTACAAAGCAGAAGAAGAAGAAGAAGAAGAAGAAGAAGAAGAAGAAGAAGAAGAAGAAGAAGAAGAAGAAGAAGAAGAAGAAGAAGAAGAAGAAGAAGAAAAAGAAGAAGAAGAAGAAGAAGAAGAAGAAGAAGAAGAAGAAGAAGAAGAAGAAGAAGAAGAAGAAGAAGAAGAAGAAGAAGAAGAAGAAGAAGAAGAAGAAGAAGAAGAAGAAGAAGAAGAAGAAGAAGAAGAAGAAGAAGAAGAAGAAGAAGAAGAAGAAGAAGAAGAAGAAGAAGAAGAAGAAGAAGAAGAAGAAGAAGAAGAAGAAGAAGAAGAAGAAGAAGAAGAAGAAGAAGAAGAAGAAGAAGAAGAAGAAGAAGAAGATGGGAAAATAATTTGATAACTTGTTAAATGACTCAAATCTCCTTATTCAAAAATGGAGTTCTTTAAAAGAAAATGGCAAAAATAGAGGAATAAGAGGTAATGAATTCTGAACCTTGTCATTTATGTAAACAAATGGGAAAATAATTTGATAACTTGTTAAATGACTCAAATCTCCTTATTCAAAAATGTAGTTCTTTAAAAGAACAATTTTATAAAGAAAAAGAAGAAAGTCAGGCTAAAAATAATTTGTTAAAAAATATCATTCAATAGTTCAAAGAAACAAAGATTTTTGAAAATCAAGAATGTCAAGAACGTTCTGCACTACAAACGGAGAACGTTCAACTAAAAAATGAAAACGAACTTCTCAAAACAGATTTATTAAATTTCATTAAAGCCACTGAAACCTTTCATAACATCATGAGATCTCAAATAGGAATTTTTGATAAAGCTGGCCTTGGTTTCAATCAAACCCAAAAAACCAAGCTATATGAAAATTTCTTTGTCCCAGAAAGAAAGGAAGAAAAATGCAAGACTAGATGCTCATATTGTAAAAAACTTGGACATCTAGAATTTGCTTGTTATTTTAGAAAAAGAGATGAAATCATTGAAAGGAAAAAGGTATTTAAAAAAAGGAATCAGTTTGTCAAAGCAGTGCTCAAAAAACTGCAAAAAGGAGAATAATCTCCAGAATGGTTCCCAAACGGAGAAAGTTCCAAAACACAAGCTGTATGTTTTGGAAACTCTTTTAAACCAAAGCTTAAATCTTCTGAAATCTACATTGTTAAATCTATTTCAAAACCAACAACTAAAAACACAGCTAGTTTTAAAAATAAAGGATTGATATACCATTTCAAAGAAAATGTTAAAACTAACTCTCCAAGACCCAAAACAAAGTGAGTACCTAAGGCTGAAATAATATCACATGCAGGTTGGTTTTCAAAATATAAAGAGAAAGCCTTGGTTCTTGGACAGTGGCTGTTCAAGCCACATGATAGGAGATAAAAATTATTTCATAACTTTCATCAAGAAGGATGGTGGTTCGGTCACTTTTGGCAATGATAATCAAGCTCAGATTAAAGGTAATGGAACCATTGGTAAGACAAACTCTGCTCAAATAAATGATGTTCAATATGTGGAAGGTTTAAAACACAGTCTATTAAGCATAAGTCAGCTATGTGACAATGGATGTGAAGTCATTTTTAAACCAAAGGTATGTGAAATCAGAAAAGCTAAAACTGGAGAAATTCTATTTTCTAGAAAACGAAAGAAAAATTTATATGTTTTATATCTTGAAGAACTACTTGATGAATCATGCTTTATATCAATCAATAAAGATAAATGGATTTGGCATAAATCGGCTGGGCATATCAGTATGAAAACCATTTCAAAAATTTCCAAACTTGATCTTGTTAGAGGATTACCAAAACTTAACTTTGAAAAAGATAAAATATGTGAAACTTGTTCAAAAGGTAAACAAGTCAAAAGTAGCTTTCACTCAAAAGATTTTGTAACAACAAATAGAACTCTTGAACTGCTTCACATAGATCTCTTTGGGCCAGCCAAGACAACAAGCCTAGAGGGAATGAAATATGATTTCGTTATTGTTGATGACTTTTCAAGATTTACGTGGGTTCTATTTTTAAAACAAAAAGATGATGCATTTGAAGAGTTCGAAACATTTTGTAAAAAGGTTCAAAATGAAAAAGGATCCAGCATCATTTTTGTAAGAAGTGATCATGGAGGAGAATTCATAAATGCTTCATTTAAAACCTTTTTTGATGAACTTGGCATATCTCATAATCTCTCATGTGCAAGAACTCCACAACAAAATGGAGTTGTTGAACGAAAAGATAGAACACTACAAGAAATGGCAAGAACTATTTTAGAAGAATCAAATGTTAAAAGATATTTTTGGGCTGAAGCCATAAACACATCTTCCTATATCTTAAACCGTGTGTCTATCAGAAAGATCAACAACAAAACTCCAAATGAAATCTGCAAAAATAGAAAACCAAACATTTCTTACTTTGACATTTTTGGTTGTTACTGTTATATTTTAAACAACAAAGATCTTATTGGAAAATTTGATGCAAAATTTGACAAAGCAATCTTTCTTGGATACTTAACTAAGTCTAAAGGTTATAGAGTGTTTAATTTGAGAACTAACATTGTTGAAATAAGTATGCATATATTATTTGATGAGTTTGATGACTTAGATATAAGTAAAAAGGATTAAGAAGAAGAAACTCCAATTGAAACACAACAGCAAAACAATTTGTAGAAAACAAAGATTGATAAACAATTTTCATTTTATTCTCCACCAAAAAGCTGGAAAACAATTGAAGATCATCCTCAAACCCAGATCATTGGAGACACGACTGATGGAATAAGAACCAGAAAATCATTCAAGAATAATGAAAACAACATGGCAATGATATCTCATATTGAACCAAAATCAATCAAAGATGCAATTACTGATCAATCTTGGGTAAGTGCCATGAAGGAAGAATTACTACAGTTTGAGAAAAATGAAGTCTGGACTTTAGTACCTGATCCATTAGATCAAACAGTCATTGGCACTCGATGGGTGTTTAGAAACAAACTTGATGAAGAAGGTCAGGTTATTAGAAACAAAGCAAGATTAGTAGCTCAAAGCTACAATTAACAAGAAGGTATAGACTATGATGAAACATTTGCTCCAGTTGCAAGGTTAGAAGCTATTCGAATACTTCTTGCATATGCATCTCATAAACTTATTAAACTATTTCAAATGGATGTAAAAAGTGCTTTCTTGAATGGATTCTTAAATGAACAAGTATATGTAAAACAGCCCCCAGGTTTTGAAAATCAATCAAAACCAAATCATGTTTTCAAACTTACCAAAGCACTATATGGCTTAAAACAAGCACCAAGGGCTTGGTATGAAAGACTAAGTTCATTCCTAATTAAAAATGATTTTCAAAGAGGAAAAATTGACACTACACTATTCAAGAAAACAGAGGGAAATGATTTACTCATTGTTCAAGTATATGTTGATGATATCATTTTTGGATCAACAAATAAAAATTGTGTGAAAATTTCTCAAAGCTTATGCAAAGTGAATTTGAAATGAGCATAATAAGATACTTCTTGGCTTACAAATTAAACAATATGAAAAAGGCATTTTTATCTGTCAAGAAAAGTACATCAAGGATCTGTTGATTAAATATAAAATGAATGAGTCTAAAATCATGACCACCCCTATGCATCCATCTACCTCTTTAGAAAAAGATGAAAATGACAAATCTGTTTGTGAGAAAGAGTATTGAGGAATGATTGGTTCTTTGCTTTACTTAACTGCTAGTAGACCTGATATAGTGTTCGCAGTAGGATTATGTGCTCAATTTCAATCAGCACCAAAAGAATCCCATTTAACAACAGTAAAACGCATATTTAGATATCTTGTTGGAACCACTAATCTTGGTCTTTAGTATAGAAAATATTCACATTTTGATATTATAGCATAATGTGATGTTGATTATGCCGGAGATAAAATTGAAAGAAAAAGCACAAGTGGAGGATGTTAGTTCTTAGGTGAAGCATTAATCAGCTGGTCTTGCAAAAAACAGAACACCATAGCCTTGTCCATAACAGAGACCGAATATGTTTCAACAGCAAACTGCTGTTCACAGGTTTTGTGGATTAAAAACCAACTTCAAGATTACTCTGTAAGCTATTCCAGTATTCCAATTTATTGTGATAATACAAGTGCTATAATTTTTTCTAAGAATCCCATTCAGCATTCTAGATCAAAACATAATGAAATAAAACATCATTTCATTCGTGATCATGTCAATAAGAAAAATATTGAATTAATCTTTATTGATACTCAAAATTAACTTGCTGAAATTTTTACAAAGCCTCTTGTCGAGGACAGTTTCAATTTGATCAAAGAAAAATTGAAAATTATAAAAAATCCAGAAAATTCTGGATAAACTCTGCTACTGCAGAAAACGGAGAACGTTTATCAGTCTCCTTTTCGCGACGCATCATTCTCTGTTCTGAAATACCAACAGTTTTTTTTTTAATTTAACATTTTCCCTCTCAAAATCAAAAAGGAAAATCTTGGCATTTAATACACATGCCTTTTTGTCTGAAGGTAGAGTGCTGACACACACTCTTCAGCCCCCCAAAATGTTTTTCCTCATTCTCTAGGCACAAACAGTTTTCATTGGGCAGCAATGTCATCATTATTCTCCTTTTTCTTTTCCTCTCCTCAAGTCAGAACATCTGTTTTGTCTCTATAATCTCCTCACCTCCTTTTTGCCCAAAAGTTGTGTTGCCTCTCTCTCTAAATACCAGCCCTACTATTCATATTCTTCACCCACAAAACAACTATGGCGCGAACCAAACAATCAGCACACAAAAATGCCTCTCCCTGCACACCATACTCTTCCTCTCCCTCATCCGAATCTATGGAACGTTCACCCTCTCCACCACCTCGACCAACACCACCACACACCTCCTCTACCTCTCCTCATTCTAACACCAACCAAGAAACCCTAAATCTCAATCATTTGTCTACTCTTCTTCCACCATTGTATACTCGTCCTACACCAAACATTGCTCAAGTGCCTCCACATTTATGCACTCAAACCACTCCTCCACGACGCTCCATGAGAGTTCAATGTGGAATAGGAACGTCAAAACCTTTGAACCCTAAACCCTATTACTACATCATCTCAGATTTTGAGACTGACGATTTCTGTTCCATTCTCATCACATCCTACTGAACCTAAGGAAAATACAGCAAAAATCACAACACCAGAACATTCTTCACCAAATCCAGAACGTTCTCCACCACCTCCAAAAAGAAACCCAACTCCTTCAAACCTCTTTTCCCAAACATCCCCAATTTTTCCTTCCTACTCTCAAACACTTCACTCCCCTACTGACGACTTTGGTCTTGTCCCATCTAATCCACATTTGTCTACCATGTCTCCACTATTTGTCTCCCGTCAAAAACCAACTCTTTTATTTTCGGCATTAGTCAGTTTTTAAACTTTCCAACAATTGTTGGTCCATCTAGCACATCTATTGGTCCCTTACCCTCTATCTCATCCTCCTTTGCCACTAGGGATGGGAATAGGCTAGGCTGTCCGTAGGGGCCTATGGCTTGGCCTATTTATGGTCCGGTCTGGCCTGACCTATTTAGTAAAAAGACTAGGCTTAGGCTATTTTTAAAGCCTATTTATTTAAACAGGTCAGGCTCAGGCTTATAAAAAAGCCTATTAGGCATGACAGGCCAACCTATATATATTTTACTATTTATTCCATTGTCCATTTTTTTCTTCTAATTTCCATTGCACTCACTCCAACAAATAGGTATGTAAGCAACATAATTTTTTATAAAAATCAATACTATTTATTTCTTACCTTTATATTTTATAAAAATGAATACTATTTCTTTATTATCTTTATATATATTATTAGTATATAAACTTGTAAACCCTAATTGTTTATTATTATTGAATATGAGTTTGTTTAGAGGTAATATTCTGAGTTGTTTGAGAGTATTTATTTAGAGGTAATATTCCTAGTTGTTTGAGAGATAATAATAGGTGCATTTGTTTCAATAAAAAATTTATTCTTTTAAATCAAAAATCATTTTTTAGGGGTTAAAAGTTGTGTGTTTCATATTTTTAAAAAATATTTTATAAATTAGTATATATATATATATATATGTATATATATTATTGAATATGACTTTGTATGAGAGGATTTGTTTGAGAGATAATAATCTGAGTTTGTTTCAGAGTATTT
>JBBPBT010001302.1:4494116-4506147 GCA_037974875.1 Cicer bijugum | reverse complement strand
AAACAAAAATTCAAAATAATTTTTAAAACATCAAAATGTCAATGAATTTAATATTTAATATCTATAACTTTTAAAATTCAAACAAAAATTCAAAATAATTCTTAAATTATCTAAATATCAATTAATTTAATCTCTACCGTTATATTAAATAGTAAATATTTTGATATGAATTATATTTTTCAAAAACTATTTTGATGATTTAATAACTAATTTAGATTTTTAACTAATTTGGAGATTAAAATCAAAGCGTCATGCACCTTTTAAGAATTAAAATTGTGGTTTAAAAAAAAGATTACACATTTTAAATATATATTTTTGAATAAACACATTCGAATTCAAAAAAACATGCAACACCTTATACTTTTCTGTAAGTAGGTATCGAACACGTCGAAATTTACATCAGTCATACATTGCATATTAACTATTAACCACTTGTGTTGGATTCCATTAACGTGACGACACCTTTATATAATTAATACCATATGTATATAACCAAATAATATTAAAGGTCCTACAATACATATGTAAATTAAAGAGTCTTCGTATATTATTTTTTAAATCAATAAATTACCAATCATTTTTATGAATAAAAGAGTTAGTTGTCAACTTTTAAATTATTCTATAAGACAAATATAATTTTATTGTTTATAAATATTATACTAATTTTATACATTTTATCATAAAAAAATATTCAATCTTTAAATAATAAAAATTCAAAAAAAACTAATTTTTATTTTATTAATACTTAAAATATAATATTTAATTATTATATTTTTAAAAATAGTAAAAAACAATTAAAAAAACAAATTATTTTAATTACTAATTTGAAAATCAAATGTTTCATATGAGAATGTACAATAAAGATTCTGAATAATATTTTATTCAAAGAAAAATAAACTAATCTCCTTTTTCTATTTGGTATTTAATATTTGGTTGTTGTACTTGGTAAGAGTAGGGGGAATCAAACACGTCATCTTTTTTTGATCTTAATGCCTCAATCGTTATATAAATTGAATACTTTATACAAAGTTCTTTCGTGGCATCCACACAATTAAAGCTATGTCGTCGTCAGTTATAATAATCTCTTTGAGCCAAAAATGAAATAACATATAGTCGTGCACGAGCCTAGACATCAATTGTTTTTGGTCACTTTCCATTTACGTGAAGTATTTAGACTCCAATTGCATCGCAACTTCCATGTTGAATTTTCCAATTTAAAGGTGAGTGCGTGTCTCTCTCTTATAATTTTTTGAACTAAAAGTTCATTAAAATACCACATAGTCAAAGTAAATAGTTAATAAAAATACAACTAAATCAAATGATGATAAAGATTATTTATATGAAGCTTTGTTGAATAAATATAAAAGGTAAAATTGTTGAGTGTGTTTAAAGACATTAAGATTATGTTAAAGAGTACTAACTATCTCTTATTATTTTCATATCTTATTAAAAAATAATAATTAAATAAAATATGTTGTAAATTTTTTCTCCGCCACACTCATAAATATATAATAAATTGTTTGAATTTATTAGTCTGCGTTTTTTCAAGTTGTCATTCATAGAAATGCAATTGTTTAATAACTGATAATCGAACAACTCAAATCTATTTTGTTATCACTACTAGTTCAAAAAAAAAAAAAATTGAAAATGATTGTTTAATAACCTCAAAGGTTAAACCTTAAATGTATTTTGTCGATACTATTAGTTTATTTTCTTTCCTTCTTCAAGACTCATTATTCAAGTATCATTTCTCAAATTGAATCTTTATTTGGGGTATAAGTGAGGAGTTGCGTAAGGTTTGCTAATTTAAGTGGGATAAACTATGTTTGTCTAAAGAGAAGAGCGCTTCAATGTTTGAACTTTGAAAACTTTTAATGTGGTTTAGTTGGGTAAGTGGTGTTTGATTATGAAAGTGGAGTCAAATGATCTTTGGTACAAATTGTTAGTTAACAAATATGGAGGGAAATTGGTGTTGGTATAGTTGGGTCGGGTGGGGCAAGTCTCTATGATGGAAGAAAACCTAGTCTACTATTATGGGTGATGAGATTCTTATGGTTGATTGGTTTGAAAATAGTGTCATAGATTTGTTGGGGATGGGAAAACCAAGTTGTTTTAGATCGATCATTGATTGGACAATGAGACTTTGATGGAGAGATTCGTTAGACTATTTAATTTGTCTTTTAAAAAAAAAAAGGAGAAAGTAGATGTGATGTGCAGGGAAGGAGATCATGAATGGAGATGGAGAAGACTTCTCTTTGAATAGGAGAAGGGAATGGAGGCAAAAACCCTTAATAGATATGCTTTAATGATAACAAATTTTAATTAGACAAATAATCTAATTAGTTCTAATTTTATTAAGTGATCTAATATGTCTTCATTAGTGTATTAATAATAAGATGGGTTTTTGTGAAGCTTAAACAAGTTTCTAAAACATACATATTTGTGAGCATGTTCATCATCCTCACATCTTGAAGTGTTGATCATCAGTTTTATTAATTGAAGAATTGAGAGTATTAATTGATGACGATCAAGATATAAATGTCAAATGGATTATTGTTTTTATTATTCAAACAAAAAGAATTTGAGCCATAATATAAAAGAACATTCTCATATGACACAAAGAACAAAATGAATATTGTGAAAGAGACAATCTGACAATATTCATATGTGCAAAGACAAATTTACTCCTTATGAAAATTTGATTCTATTTTTCAGTCATATTCATGCATGTTCTTCAAATTTGAGGACATTCAAAGATAAATACGTTGAGAAAAATGTTATGCACTGTAAGTACAAATACCAACTCATTGCAAGATCACACATTCTACTTTATAGTTCATGACAGACTGTCACAAGTTGTTAAGAGGATGATCAATCTTCTTTATCATGTTCATAATAGAAGAGGATGTCTCCATACTAATGAAGACATCGTCATACAATGTAGAAGATGATCATAAACATCCTCAAAGAAGAGGATGATTACTCAGAAAGAATAAGATGTTTACCTAGATTGCAGAAGTCGTTTAAGTAACATACTCTAATACCTTGAGAAGTGTGTTCAACGATTATATGTTTCATTTACAATGACAAGGAACTTTCCAAAGTCTATAAATAGAAGGTGCTTCATGCTGCAATATCCAAGAGATTACAATCAAACATATTTCATTTTCTTAAGTGCAAAACTATCAAAGTTCTATTTAATTATCAAGAAACACGCTACTACTATATGTCATAGATTCTATGATCAATCTTTTGAGTGTGGTCTTAGTTCAACCTATTTCAATAATAGTGTTGTGATCAGATCCAAAATAAATCATCATCTTATTATAAACATCATTAAGTTTGTCTAGTTGAGAGAAAACGTGAGTGATTTGAGTAAGTCTATCAATGCTAAGAAAATACAAGTGTATAGTCAAGTGTAACTAAAGGAAGAAGATTAAGTTGAGAGGTTGCTCAACTTACTAATAAAAATTTCATAGGTTATGAGGACTGAATTAACCCATGTTGAGCAAACCATGATATTTTTTTTTTGTGATTTTCTTACTTTTATCTTTTATTATTATGTTATTTCATTAAATCACATAATTATCAACTTAAAATAATTTTATTCTTAAACATTCTCAAAATAGAAGTAGGTTCATCGTAATAATCTAACATTCTCAAGTTTTATCTTAAAAATTAACATTAAATTATAAATTTTAAAGAGTTTTAATTCAAACTCATTTTTATAACAATTATATTCACTTTAAAGGAATTAATGGAGGAGTCTAGAGTTTGTTGGCTAAACTTCACTTCCAAGTTAATGCAATTGATGAATGGGCTTCGAGAGGATGTTATAATTGATGTGGAGACTCCATCTTTACAATCTATGGTTTGAAATTCTCTTGTACATTATAAAGTGGGACTATAAATTTGACAAGTGTTTTATTATTAAACAATTGTTGACCAATCCATGCTCAACAATTCATTGGTTTATTTTGTCGCGCGCGGTCGATTATTGCATCAACTTAATTTATTGTGGTTGGCTATTATATGGTTTATATATAGAAAGCAAAAAATAAGTCTATTTGTTTGCCAAAAAGCTTTGAATACGAATACCATTCTAGAAAAAAAAATATATTTGGTGTTAACTTAAACCGATGATAAAAAAATTTAAATATTGAGTTAGTTTTTCAATGAATTATCTTTTTGATTGTTAATAAAAAATTGGGACCATGATTGAATGAAGTGTAGTGATCAGTCACATATAAATTATACTTGAAGTTTGGAATATAAATTTAAAAATAATTAAAATCTAAATTATTTAATTTTAATTAAAAGATTTAAATGTGCTGACTGCAATCAATTGCACTAAATTCTAATTCGTGCAATTAATATGATGGATTTGTCATTCTCTAATCTTAAGTTCATCTACTTTTCCCTAACTAGTTTATTAATTTAATCTCTAGGATTAGGATCTAGTTGTGATAATAAATATATATAGTGGATTTGCCTTTCAATATTTTGTTTTCTCCTTTCTATATACTACATTTTAATGGAATCTATTATTTTATTTCAAAATTAATCATGCATTTAAACATTTATGTCAGAAGAAGAAAGATTGTTTAATTTTATTAATAATAATAGTAAAGTAGCACTATTTTTGACATTTTTTAATAGTAGCACTTGATTAGTGGAAGATTATAGCTATGAGGATAATCTTTAGGAGTTGGCCACAGTATACTAAAGCTCAATTAATTATTTACATATTCCACAAAGGCAAAAACCTAAGATTATGCTAATTAAGAAACTTAATTAATTTATATTAATTTAGTTAAGCCACTAAATCTTCTTCTAATTGGTTGTCTACAATTACAAACACTAATGCTTTCAAAAGGAATTGGAAATTATTAAACAATTATTATTTTTTGAATAGCACTTATCATTTTACCTAAACAAATCACATTTTGGGCTGCTAAATTTCGTCATGGTATGCTTCAAAATCGGAGAAAATAATTAATTAATGTTTTTAACTTTTCAATTGGAGCTCATGAAAGGTGGTGACAATACTTTTGTGTAGTTTAATGTAACATAATAAAACATTTCATATCTGTATACATTGAACCTCACATGTACTTCCAATGCATTCGTTGTTTCCATGTAAGGCGACCAAATCATTTTCTTTTTACCAAAGTTACCATAAAAGCCTAATCCCTATGATAATATATGCATCGTCAATGTTATATATGTATAGTGAAATATAATATATTAAATAAAGTGACGTAAAAAATATTAATTAAAATTAAATATGTTGAAAACTAAAAATATTATTTATTTAATTTTTTTTTACATGAATTACATTGTAGAACAGAGAGAGTAGCATAATATATATACATTTATATATATTGCAATTAAAAGCCTATTTGCCTTATGCTATTAGGGTTTAGTAGTTTTGCCTCCATTGCAGAGATCGATTATTATAAAACATAAAGATCTTCACCATCGATCAAGATATTGGTAATGGTAAAAAACAAACATATTTATCTTTTGACCGGTTTATGTTTGAAAGTGCATTAGTGATAACAAAGATGATGAAGGGGAATTATTATTTTTAACATGTTATCGAATATATTAAGGATATTCTTGAAAGTGAATCTAGAATCAACTTAACTTTAAAAGTTAACTCATTAAGTGAATATCTCAATAATAAATTATTAAAGAAATAAAAAGTATGTATCTCAATAATAAAAATTTAATTTTGATTTAAAATCTGAACCATATATTGTAATCATATAGTGGAAATTGTGTGATTGCATACATGTGATGTATGCATCTAATCCAAACTTTGTTTTTTGAGAGAAATATTTATTTGATCATAATTTTAAATAAAAGTTATTTAGACACACATAAAATATATATTATTAATTATTTTTTTCTAATTTTTTTCTTTATTGTGTGTTTTTAAATATTGTACCCAAAATCTTGTGACGTACCTACAAGATTTTTTTTTGTTTGGTGTGTTTTCATCTTATAGGATTTTGGATATTAATATGATAACTTTTTTGTTAAAAAGAAAAAAGATACTCTTACGCGTGAAGGCCAAATTATGTTAGTTATAAATGGAGTGAACATCTCAACAATGGTAGAGATGATAATTATACTCAGAGCTATGGGGTACCCGCAATGGGTAGAGTAAAAATCCGCATAACAAGTATGGGCATGGGGACGGGGACAGATAATTACTTGCAAAATTAAACGGGTATGGGTGTGGGTACGAGTACTATATTATCCATCCCGCACCCGTATTTATATAAATATATTATTTATTTGTTTATTTATTATATTAATATTTAGTTTAATTTATTGTTTTCCTTTATGTTTTAATATCTATTAATATCATTGGACCATTACAATATTTATAATCAAATCAAAAGATAAACATTTGCAAATTTTTAAGAATTTGTTTACGATGAATAGTTAAATAATTGTATCTTTATAACTAAGAGTTATATTTTATTAATCGTGTCTTTATAATTATACTTGCAACTTCTTATAAATTGTTTTTACTTATCTTAAATAATATTGTCATAAGAGTTGCAACTTCATACCTTAACCAAACCCTACCCATTGTCATCCCTAAAATAAGAAAACTAATAAAGGTATGGCCATTTTTCAAACGATTGTTTTGGTGTTGGTTTCACTTAAATTGGACTTACGGTAAAGAAGAACAATGCAAAATGATTAATTTGATAAACAGAGAACTCAGATATTTTAGAGAGAAATTGATATAGTTAAAAATTTGAGAAATTGAGTTTGTTTGACTAACTAGAACATTATTGTGTTTCCTCTCTCTTCTACAGAGGCGGCGACAAGTAGCTCCTTTTATTAGGATTCACATATATGGGTCAAGTCCATTGATCTCCTTATTTATTTTATGTATTACTATTATTATTTTTATTTTACTAGAACAAACTTAAAAATTACTTAATCTCTCATTTTATTTTACTATAATAAAATATAGTTGTCAGGGTTTATGGTTCAAGATTAAGGGTAAAGAGTTTAGGGGTTATGGTTTAGGATTTAGAGTTTATGGTTTAGTATTTAGGGTTAAATATTTAGGGTTATCTTCATTACGAATTCTAACTACTAAATGAAGATAATAATAACATTTAGTAAAATAGTGTTGTCTAATAATTATGTAATTAGTACTTTATTTGACAACTCTATTTTTTTAAATGTTATTACTATCTTCGTTTTATAGTTTTACTTCATAACAATTAGTGTGTTAGTGTACATGATTTGATATAAAGAGTTTAGGGTTCAAGGTTTAAGTATATTATTTAGGGTTTATGGTTCAGGATTTAAGGTCATCTTTGTTGTGAAGTATAATTTCAAAAAAAAGATAATAATAAAATCTAATAATATAAAAGTTATCAAGTAAAGATATAATTATTATTTATTTGATAATAATATTTTATTATATGTTATTTGTTTCTTCAATAAGGAAAACCAATTCAAAACGAAGATCATAATAACATTTAATAAAATAGAGTTGTCGCATAAAGTAATAATTATATATTTATTTGACAACTCAATTTTGTATATTTGAATAGTTTTTAAATTTAATCACAAAATAATATTTATTTATGAATCTATTTTAGTTAAAGTGTGGGTAATGGGCATGGGTACGGGTACTTAGATATCCAGAGGGTAAGGGTACATGTATTAATGTTGTTACCCAAGAGGGTACAGACACATATACATGTATTTTTTTAAACTGCAGGTACCCTACCCAAACCCTACCCATTGTCATCCTTAATCTTAAGGGTTGAAAAGCCAATCAACAATATTTATGAAAATAAAAATATCAAACACCCAAACTAGTGTTATTGTGCAAATAAACAATTGAGGTTGAAAAATCACTTAAACCTCTTATGACAACTTTGTTCTATAATAGTAGAAGTTTATAGTTATACTCCACAAAGTATTTTTAGTTGTCTATTAATATTTTTATTAAATTATTATTAAATAAATTATTGTATCAACTATAAAATCGAGACCGATTATAAATTACTATTTTCAAAATGTGACATTGACATCTATTAACTTTACAAAAATAATTTGTAAAATGATAGATGTTTCTCATTATAAATTATGTTTAGATTCTATTTATACTATCAACGTGAAATTTGAATTTATTTTTTTAATACATCTCTAATGTCAAACACTATTAAGTTTAGTGTACAATTATTTGATCGATAGTCTTCTATATTATATTAGCTTTCATATTGACACTAACTAATCTTTACAAACTTATAAAATGAAATACATCTTTCTTTATAATTTATACATATTATCTCTACTCAATAGAAGAAGTTTCATATGTTTTAAAAACCAACATACAGTGCTCGGTGGTTCCCAACTTTAGGATGTTTGCGAATAAAGATTTATTGATAAATAGCAACATTTTAGTATAAAAAATCAACGAAGTTTACTTTTTTTTTTCTTTTCTTTTTATATATTTCTGTTTTCTCTGGTGAGGGAATCTCTACTCGTTGCCCCTCTCCTATGTCTCCATTTTATTGAGTATTTTGTTGGAAAAAATAAGGGTATTTCGGATGAAGAAGAAATGGGGGTGCAAATAGATTAACCCTTACAATATTAAAATTAAAGACAAATAATATATGTCCAACCCAGCCCATTGATTATGAGCAATGAATTACTTAAAGCCCATTAGTATGATAGGGCTTGCGAGACGGTACAAACTTTCATAAAGATTTGGAGTCAAAAAATAAAGGGGAAAGACAAGTTTTTCAAGTTAAAAATTCTTGAGTCAAAGAAAAAATTATTAGAAATTCTCAGTTGAAAAAAAAAAGTTACGAGAAATTCTTGAACCTAAGAAATTGGCTGATAATAAAACACTTGTTAAAATTTATATTTATTCCTTTAGTTTGGAAAGAGAATCTAAAAGAAGATTTTTTTTTGAAAAACAATCTAAAAGAAGTTTATATTTGTATGAAAATAGATATTCACGGATTCCACGAGCACATAAGCTACTATATGTTCCGTTAGATAAAAATAATTTATGTGTTTTATTCATACATGTGTAAATGTTTGTGAACGAATGTTAAACAAATTTTTAAGCATCTTTAGGTATTATCGAATATTTACGAATAAGTAGTTAAAATATTTAGTCTCTTTATGCATTAACTAATAAGTAGTCAAAATATTTGTTTATTTATATCAATGTATTATTCAATCAAACTCCAGTATTCAACCAAACTCCAGACTCTTTTTCTTCCTTGATTCTATTAGGTACTAGTAAAGAAGGATGATAATTGATGTTTTTGCAGAGACTATAAGGCTTGCAATGTAATTATTGTGAAAGACAATTCTCTCATTCTAAATGTGAGGGAATTGTTAGATGAATTGTTTGGTGCTACACATTTTTCTAAATTAAATTTGTGTTTGGACTATTACTAAAATTTAGTGAAAGAAAATTATCCTTACAAAAATACTTTTAAAACATATGATATACATTATGAGTGACTTGTTATCTCTTTTGGACTTACTAATGTCCCACATCCTCTAATATGTAGTTCAAGTATCCTAGCTAGGACATTAAAAAACATTTGAAAAGAATATTTAGTTTAAATATTGATTACTAACCTCTAATGTGTATCAAGTACACTAGCTAGGACATTCAAAAAAACATTTGAAAAGAATATTTAGAGTTTAAACATTGATTACTAACCTAACATATTAAGAGCATATAAAAAAAAAAGATGTTACATAAAATAAAAGTTCAATAATAAAGCAAAAAGAAAAATGGTAAAATACACATTCACTTATAATACTATATGTAGAGTATGTCTCTTCTCTCTCTTATTCAACTCTTTGTAGAATATAAAGAGGTGAATTAAAATTGCCATGCCACCATTCATGAATGTTGACATACACATTCACTTATAATAGTACATACTCCTTCCAATCACAAGTATAAAGAAAAGTCAACATGCATTTAGTCTAGATTAAATACATAGTAACTTTTGTTTATATTTGTTACAGACGATTCAACTTCATTTCATCGACTAGAAAAAATAAATCATCATGACGAAAGATAATGTCACAAATAACACAAGTGAAGTAAAACATTGTGGGGTTGAAGCTGCATTAGAAGAAGTAGGAGAAGAAGTAGATGGCGACGACGATGGTGACGATGATGATACAGGGGAAGAAGATCCATTTCCTTTGACTATTGTGATCTTAACCTTCATGCCTTGACCACAATGACCTAAGGTACCACATGTGAAGTACCTTGTACCTGGCTTGTCTAATTTGACAACATCTTTTCCAGTGCTTAAGGTGTCTATTGGAGTGCTAATGTCACATTTCTTGTAGGTACTTTCATTACTTAGTTCAACCACACTATGCAAAGAAGAGTACTTGAAAACTGCAAAAAGCAAAAAGAAAATACAAATAAAGACATTCATCATATTCATAGAAAGAAAAAATTAGTGCTTAATTTATTTCCACAATGACCGTAAAGATTTTAAACTGTGATCTTTGATATTGTAAAAAAATATCAATGAATGATATTACCACAAATTTTAGAGATCAAATTTTTCTACTTTTACATTTTTGAAAAAACCACCTATAACTCTAAAAGTATATTTTTAAACGAGATAAAAATCGTATTTTCGTTTAGAAATATACATTTAAATTACATAAAAACAATGCATAATTCTTTTTTCCATTCTTCCTACTAAATATGAAATTATTTGTCATGTAAAAAAATAGTTAAAGTGATATCATAAACAAATTTTTTGATAAGAAACATACCAAGTTGATCTCCAACTTTGAATGTTTGGCCTGAAGCCCATGAGTCAAAGTCAGTTGATTGATCCCATCCTTGGCTTCCACCAACAACATGTTGTGTTGCCAAAGCCTCCTTTGTGATCAATGTTGCTACCAATATCAAGAAAATTGTGTTCTTGCACCCCATGGTTAAGTTTTTTCTTTGTTATATATATATTTTTTTGCTTACTACCACTCTTTTAGAGAATTACTTTCTTTGAGCATTTCTACAATTCATCCCTATATTTATAAGCAAGGTCAGAAAACATCCTTTGCCTACACATAACAAAAAAACATTCTTAACATTAAAATATGGTGTAACAATATTAAATTGTGAATTCCTTGAAAAGTGACTTTTTTTTTAATTAAAAAAAATGATTTTTATTTATTCAAATTGGTTGAATACATCGATATAATAACATAGATCAACAACCTAGTCAAAAAAAAAAAAAAGGAAAATTGAATCAAGAAAGTAGTTTGGCCATCTAGATCTTTTTAAGTGTTTGGATTGGCTTCCAAGCATATTCAGGTGGGTAAAGATTATTAAAGCTTGGCGTTTAAACAAAGTTGTCATGAGTCATATCTTTAGGATAGTTAGATTAGATGCTCAAAATTTTAAATTAGATTATAGATTACAAACACATTTAAAACCAATATGGTTAGATGCATATGGTGGTTATTACTTATTAGAGTAGCCCTTTTGATCGTTAATCATGACAATAAGTTTAATACTAATTCCATAAAAAATAAACAAATAAAAATATTTGACCCCTTTTTTTGTTGACACTTTAGTTTTCTCAATTTATATTTTATTGGTGGTTATGTTTGTCCAATGATAAGGACTAACATGATCAATAGAAGATTAATTTAGAAATTTTAATTGTTAGTGTTTCAAGTGTTTGGTTAGTGGAGACATTAATAGAAACAATCTTAATAAAATTGAGTTTGAATATGGATATGAATATTCACTCATTATTATTACTATCACTTAAAGAAGTTCAGAACAGAATAATCAACATATCGATTTATAAAAAATGAGAACACAAGTTCGAGTTTTAGATTGAATACGCTCTTCTTGAGAGGTTAAGAAAATCAAGAGGTTAGATTAATTAAGGTTATAATCGATAATAACAAACATTTTCCAAGAAAAAAAAAACATGTGTTGCTTTGAACCTATATAACAAGGGGTTTGTTT
>JBBPBT010001302.1:4480563-4493935 GCA_037974875.1 Cicer bijugum | reverse complement strand
TTTGTTATTCGTTCTTTTTTTCAGTTTCGTTATTTTCTATTTTTGTCAATTGCTCTATTTTTTTTTATTATGAAGCCCCCTCCCAAGAACAAAAGAAAAACAAGATACAACCAATAAAAAATTAAGAAAAAAATTAATATAAGTTAATTGGATCATATTTAATATTACTTAATGATATAAGAATTTGGGCAAAAATGTTTGAAAAACTTATTCATGAAAATAATATATTATATGTCATAAGATTGCAACTTATTTTAATGAACCCTCCAATTTTCACAAGGGTTGAATAATGAGGTGTAAAACAAATCAGAGAGAGCTTTTTTTGCATTAGGTAGTGTGTTTTAGGGTAAAACTTTTTGTTAGTATTTAAGAATTTTTTTTGATGGATAAATTTAATAATATTTTTTCTTCTAAAATTCACAGTACACTTATAATATAATATAAAATAAAAATTTCAAAGATATTTTGTCACTAAAAGGAAAATAGATGTTTTATTTGATTAAAAATAGTAAGAGTTTACTTTAGACTTTTTTGTCCTTCTGTTTCAAATTATATGAGTTTTTTAGATAAATTATTTGTCGCATTTTGCAAGACTTTTTTAAAATTATAAATTACATTAATTATATTTTTACAATAATACATTTATTTAGTTTAATTTTTGTTGATAATTAATAAATATATTATAAAAGATTAAACTCTTTTATGAAATTTCGATATTTCAAACGATGATTCTTCGAAATTACGTCAAAGATTAATTTATAAAAAATAATAATAAATTGAATAGTTTAGCAAACACTCTCTTTTATTATTGTAAGACAATTTTTCAATAAAGTGAAGGATACATAGTTTGAATAAAATGGTACAAATTGCAGAGAATTTTAAGGCTTTAAATATTTGCATACTTCATTTGCAATTGAAAAGCACCTATAAACATCATTGGACAATTTACACATTGAGCTTTAGTGATACAAGCTTCAAAAATTCCTATAAATAATCCTACAAATTTGCATCACTTTTTTTCTTCTTCTAATAATCAATTAGGGCAATCAAGAAACACATGAGCACCCCAATTAATTTTTTGTACTAAAGTCTCAAAATTGACGTTTAAAAAATGATGTAACATTCTTGTAGACCAAGTCATTGGCATTCACAGCCATAATGTAATCAGCATGAGCATAGTTATCAATGAATTGAACACTAAGCTTGTCTGCATCATGAGATTTAAAGTGTTCAAGTAAATTCTTAACATCGACGACATCGGAAAGCGCGTCTTGACCTCCATAGCTCATGAAAATTGGTAGATTGTTAGGAATGTTTGATAAGTTGTAGATTGGAGGTGTTAATTGTCCATAATGCAAGAAGTTTGCGTCTGGTCTCTCATAATCAAATTTTGTTAAGACACCACTTCTAACAGCTGCATAAATTTATAACATATGGTCTATTATTATTATAATCAAATTTAAATCAAATGCAATGTTAATTAGTAAAGTTGCTAAAAATTAATCTTACTCTGAGCTAAGTGCAACAAGTTCTTTGTTGATGATGACTGTGGTTCAAAATTCATGAATAGATCAAAAGCTGAAGCATCTAAGCAGCAATTTTCACCTGAAATTGGACAATTCAAAAACCATATACTAGTTTCTCAAAGTTTTGGAGGTTTTTTTCTTCAAAAATTTAGGAAGAAAAAAATAAAAAAACATTACAAAGTGTTACTAATGACCATTTATAAACATCGTCTATTAGAAGATTATATTTAGTTTCTTACCATTGAACTGATAACTCAGATGTAAAAATGTGTTAATTGAAATTAAAATTTTGATTAGGAAAAATTTGTATACCTGTTATTGTACTAAACAAGTTGTTGCAATCTTTTCCAGTTTGAGCACAAATACCCTTCATGTAGTCAACAACAGGTACTCTAACAAAAAAAAATAGTTGTTGAAAGAGCATTACATTACATTATGTAAAATAATATAATATACTAATGGAATTTTAAAAATATAAAGAAGCTTATGATAAAAATTTGGGTTCCATGTCTTACCCTTTGGGATCAAATTCTGCCATATGCATAAGAGTAAGAGTCTGTTTGATAAAACAAAAGAATTTATATGAATTAGAAATATTTAAATGCTATGTATTTTTCAGACTGACAAAAACAAATTTATTGATCTTAGCCGTTGATCAAGAGCAAATGATTAAAATAAATTTCGATGCAAACTGTTCGATCTCTATCCAACTACTAAGATGAATTGACTACAATGATTATAAGAAATTTTGACCGTAGCTTGTAGATTGTAAGAAATTCCGATCTCTATATGGTTATAGACTTTTAAAATACGGACACCATACACTCACAGATCTTAGTCATTGCTCAAGATCGGATGGTTGAAATTTCATATTTTCGATTTGATAAAATCATGACATGAACCGATCTCTATCCAACTACTAAGATGGACTGACTACAACGATTGTAAGAAAATTCGACTGAAGAAAACCCTAATCCAAAAATAACAAGAGTTAGTTGTTATTAACCTCGCCGAGCATGGATTTTGCTGCAACAACTCCAACTTCAGTTGTCATGTGGCTCAAATAGGCAATAGGGCTCAACAATGCTGCTGATTTAAGTTTATCTACTAATATCCCTTTTGAAAAAGATGCTAAAGCTACCAAAGTACCCTGCCAAACATAGTCTTAAAATTTAGTATCAATAAAAAATTATTTATATTTTTTAATAAATGTTATTTATATGATACATTACCAAAGAATGGCCAACATAATTTATCTTCTGCTGCCCTGATTGGTTGTAAACAAAATCAACAATTGCAGGCATTTCATCAGTAACCAATTCATCCCAAGACCAATTCCAATATTCCTGCCATATAGAAATGTTAACTCATTTAGTTAAAAACAATCAAGAAAAAATATAACATTTTTGCAATAAACCCTCTATAATTCAAGTTATTATAATAAATGTTTTTAAATGACATTATTGAAGTATCTCTAACTACTTCACATTCACACGATAAATAATTTGACTATAAAAAAAAATTAAAAAACTTCAATGTAAATTTAATTATATGATTCAAAAGGTTTTAAAAATCAGATAAATCACTCTAATCAGAATTGAGTGTGTCGTAAACAAAACAATCATATTAAATATATTATGTGTTGTTTTTGTTAACATGTTCAGGTGTTTAATGACTGATCTGATTTCAAAAACATGGGTAATAACTAAACAAATTTGATTATTTACCCCAAAAAAAAAAAATCAATTTTTTGTGGGAAAAAAAATACCTGACTAGATGCGTCTAGGGTAGTGTGTTTGCGGCTATATTGGGTTCCTCTGGTATTAGAAATCCACACATCAAATCCTTCATCAGCAAGAATCATAGGCAAGTTTTGCTCTGGATTGTTTAGAAACCATGTTGTTCCATCCTACACCAAACCAAGTCTCAATATTCAACAAAAGCATACAAATATATAGCTATGTTCATTTTTTGTAAAAAACATGTAACATTTATATAAAATATTCTAATGGATACCTGTTATAAAGTTTGATAATTAATAAGACTTTTTAAATTGAAAAGAAAATTACCAAATAAAATTGCAATTGCGAAAATTTAACATAACTTATAAATTTGGAATTTATAAATTTTAATTTAATTTTATATACAAGTCATTCAATTTAATAAACCAAAAAAAATTACTTTCTTCATGATTAAATGTCCTCATATTTTTTCATGATTAAAATATTTTTCCTTAAAGCCTCAATTTTTTAGTGCACTTGTGTTGTGTATGTTATTGTTGAGATGTTTCTAAAGTAAAATTAGAAAATCAAGTTAAAAAAGATTGCAATTAATTGGTAATTAATGAACATTGCTCTGATTAAATCTTACCACCAAAACTCCATGTTGGATAAGCACTGGCTCCTTCTTAGTCACATTGCTACCAGCCCCATATCTACCTTCTGGAATTCTTTGAATGCTAAGAATGTAACCATCTGGGGTTGTAACCTGAAAATATTCCATATTACATAAATGAAACATTTTACTATATAATATTTAAAAATATGATCATTAACAACTAAAAACTTTTCATACTGATAAAACCTTATGACAATAATATATCAATTTTAATCCTATAATTCAAACCCTTGATAATAATTTAATCTATTATTTTTCTTAGTTTTTAATAATTTATAATTTGTTATAGAGAAATGTTATATTATATAGTACGAAATACATACATTGTTACGAATAACATAGAAACCAATCGAGGTACCACAATTAAATTAAGGCTAGAATATTTGTTTTGGCAAAAGTTTGATTCATCAAGTTTTTGTATAAAAATTGTTTGTGTTAGTTATATTTTTCAAATATATATATGATAATTAAAAAAATTGAAATAATGATAAAAATTAAAGACAAAAAATTAACATTTATCTATGTCTAATTGTGGTAACTAATTCATGTCGTTATCATATACTATATGATTCAAAACCATTGTAAACAATGCATGTTAGTTTGTTGCATATATGGTTAGAGTTCTTACTTCAAATTCTTGGCATTTGTAGCCACGAATAGTGACCGAAGTAGCGCATAAACCATTAGCAGATGAACTATTTACAGATGATTTGAAATTTTTCTTACCAAAAATAACACGACTAGAAGCCTGGGCTTGATAATTATGTGCTGCCAAAACTAAGACGCAAAGAGTCAAAGCAGCGAAATTCATCAAGCCCAGGCAAGCCATGTTTATTTGGTGTTTTTTGTGAGTATGGAAGATGTGAGATTGAGAAGGGGCAACATTCTCTTTATATAGGTGATGAAATGTTGAGGTGAAACTGAAAAAGTGGAAAACATGGTATAAAAAAGGAAAATTAGTTGAACGTTTTTCCTATCTTTAATGTTTAATAAGTTGACAAAGAATTCATAGGGTTGAGAATTTTCTAATCTGTTTTATTTGTAGCAATACCAATATCGATCAAGGATTTCAATGGAGAAGTTTTTTAAAAAAAAAACAGTTTTGTCTGAGTCAAACTTTTAAAAGAAACAAGTTAAAATAAATAAGTTTTTTTTTGAAAATGATTATTTCACTTAAAATTAAACACTTATTATTTTAGTGCATGTTTAAGAAAACAAAGTCAAACGAAAATTTATTCCATTATAAATGAATTTAATATATTAATTTTTATCTTGAGTATTTATAATTAAATTAAGTTTGAACAATATCTAAATTTCAATATCATTTTCAACCTAACATATTAATGTAACATTTTGAAAAAAAAATTCATCCTTTAAAATCAGTAATTTAAGAAATTATATTTAAAATATTTAGTCTATTATATTTTAGTATTCCTCAATAAATATTAAATATTTTAATTCATTAACTAATTATCATACATTATGGTTAGTTAGTAAATTAGTAATAAGCAATTGATTAAATGAAATTTGTTATAAATTGTCAGAAAATGTTGCCAGAAAGTGGAAGGTCGGTGGAGTGATGACAAAATCAAAATCGTTTCGGAGTTTTGAGATTTAGAGTTTTTGAGAGTTGAATGCATAAAAATCGGAAAAAAATCAAATACAAATATAAAACATAACTGAATATCCAACCAGTTGGTAAATAAATCGAATTATAACTATATTATTTTAATTGGATATTTAAAATGAATTTGAATCCGGTTTTGAATTTTAGTCTCATAACCGGATTTTTTTTGCACAGTTCCACCTATACATACATAATTCGAAACCCCATAGAGGGTGCAAGCTACCTATTTTGTTAATAATTTTTTTCTAGATTTAAATATGTTTTTTGTCCTTGCAAATATGATTTATTTTGATTTTAATCCATGTAACTTTTTTTTATACCTTGCAAATTCTATCAAGATTTAACATACTCATTTATGAATCTTTTTTAGTAAACAAATAGTGACATGACTAATTTTGAATGAAATGACACATGGTAATTGTATAACTTATGTTGATTAGACAATATTTAATATTTAAAATTAAAATTAATTTTATTAAATCATTTAATTAAAACTTAAAACTAATTAATAAATTAATTAAATAATAAAAACTCAGTAATATTTATTTTCAACCCCAATTTTTTTAATAAAAACTCAAGAACTTTCAACTTCAACTCTAATCTTTTCATCTTCAAATCACAAATTCTCATATCTTGATCGAAATCCTAAAAATTTTAATCTCTCATTTTTCTTAATATTGTAGGAGTATATCAGGAGATTGGTTGCAAGAGCATATTAAGATTGTTTTTATCTATTAATTCTGCTTTGCTTTGCGATTTTGCTTATCAATATTGCTCCAAAACATTCTTGAATGAACGTAACGATAGTGACACAAGACAAGAGTTACAAGAGTTGGAAAAAGAAGCTCTACATCCCAACAAATTTTTGACTCCTGATGAATTAGAGAGAGGAAAGTTGTCTCATGAGGAAATGTTATATTTTTCAATGTTTAAGGTATGGATCTTATCTCTTTAAATGTTTAAGGTTGTTGAATTTTTATTCAAAATTTGGGGTTGAAGATGAAGATAATTGATTTTTTTTATTATTTAATTAGTTTATTAATTAATTAGTTTTAAGTTTTTTACTAAATAATTTAATGAGATAATAAAATAAATTTTAAATACTAAATATTCTCTAGTCAACAACAATTACACAATCACCATGTGTCACTTTATCCAAGATTAGCTATGTCACCAATTTTTTATTAAAAAAGTCTTTTTAAAATTTGTTAGAATTTTCAAGGGTATAAATAAAACAAAAAATATTACAGAGACTAAAATCAAAACAAAACATATTTGCAAGAACCAAAAACATATTAAAACATTTTCTTCTATAAGTCTCTATTGTATAATTTGTGAATATCATACCTTAACAAATTGATCATTAACAAATATTTGTCTGGTGTATGAAGCTTTAGGAAAATGATTTGAAGATCAAAGAAATAGAATTACACTTTTGGAAAGAGATGAAAATTTCAAGACAAAGTAAGAAGAATTGTTGAGTATTAAAAAATGATGTAAAATTGTCTGTGTTGGAAGCTTAGCATGTTTTGGTTAGGTTTGGTCAATGATTGTACCATGAAAATGGGTTATGTAGGTTGTTTGGTTTGACATCAATGTAATTATGTAATGTTTTAGTTTTAGTTTGATGTCAATGTAATGAAGTAGTTAGGGGTCAAGTGAATGAATGTATTTTGGTGTCAATGAAACGAATCTAATTTAGTGTTAATGTGATGTTCCATTTTGGTTTTAAAACTAGCAAAAGGGGGAAATAATTTGAATATTGATGAAAATGAAGTGAAGCTTTAAGAAAATGATTTGAAGATCAAATAAATGGATTTTAAATTTTAGTTAAGAGATATGAAAAATTCAAGACAAAGTAAGAAGAATAAGAAGCTTAAAGAAGAATTGTTGAGTACTCAAATATGACAGAAAATTGTATGTGTTGGAAGCTTAGTATATTTTGGTTAGATTTAATCAATGATTGTACACTGAAAAAGAGTTAAATAAGGTTGTTTGGGTTGATGTCAACTTAAAAGTTTTATTTTAATGTCAATGTAATGATGTAGTTAAGTGTTAATGTAATATTCTTTTTTGGTTTAAATATAATGTTTAATTTGTGTTAATTGAAAGACAATTTATAACACTTCAGTTTGGTTTAAGTTTCCATAATGATAATTTGGTTATCTGTGAAATATTTTTGCTTGGTTTTAGTTTGGATTAATTAAACCATTTCAATTTGATTTCATGTGGCTTAACATAATGACAATAAAACACTTTGTTTAATGACAGTAAAATTGAACAATTGATGTGAATAAAACGCTGTCATAGATTAATATCAAAATACTTAATAATATAGATACTAAAATAAAATATGACACCATAAGATTTCAAAATAAAGTCACTACATCATGAAATACCTTCATTGAGGTCATTACATTGTAATAAACAAAAGTGTAGTTTAAAATAACAGATTTTATATTCCAAGTTTCTATGATGCCTTTGGTGGTGTTTGTGGTGCAACTTGTGGTACAATATTTCCATATTTTTGTGTGACAAGTACTAGCTGTGTTGATCTCTCGGATGTTTAACGTGGTCTTAGTCTCTTGAAAAGTTGTGTCAATGCCTTGTGTGTTGCATGTGTTCCTGTAGTTGGTTTTACATGTTGTTTTAATTTTGATTGGTGATTCTCTAGATGCAAGTGATGGTTGACTTGTTGATTGATTTAATGGTGCAAGATGACCGGTTGATGTTGGGTGACTTGCTGGTGTTGTTGTCTTTATCTTCATTGATGATGTTCTTGTGGCAAGTGTTGGTTGTCTTGTTTGTTGGTTGACTTACTAATGTTGGTTGATTTGTTAACGTTGGATGTCTTGTTAACTGATTGGCTGGCTGAATTCTCTAGGGCAATAGTGTTTGTAAAATATTTTTATTAACCATTAGGTGTTGTCATCAGATAACTTAACACAAAATAGTTTTCAAGCACATTCACTTAAACATTTGACATTGGTCTTAAACATTTGACATTGATCATTTTCCACTTACAGCTATATATTTTTTGGAGAATGTAAAATGTAGAAAATTTAACTCTTAACATTTTTTCCTTGTCACTTTCACCATCATTTTCAAGAATCTTATAACTACTATATTTATCACTAATCCCTCTATTATCGTTAATTTATTTTAATTCTTTTGCTACATTTATCTTGTCATACAATGAATAATCTTTCGACTCCTTACTAAAGTGTTCATTCAGAACCTCTTTCCCCAAACTTTTTGTCTCACTATCTTTTTCAGGATGTTGCCTTTGAGAATACTAGTTGATGTCTTCTTTTTCATGTTTTGTCTTTGCCACCATTTGTGATTGCAAATGGTGTAATTTCTTCTTTTTTATAATGGTCATCATCATTTATTTTTTCCTAAGAGTCGTCAAAGAACATACATTTAACATTATATTCACTATCATTTGTTGACCAAACTACATCATCATCTAAACAAACAATTGGAGCATGTCTAAATATCTTACTATGAACATTATCCATAACTAGCTCCTAGTGTTTTCCCAACCCTAACACAAAACCCGATCCATTATCAACATACATGTGCACCCTCCCATGAATTTTCGCTATGTTGGACATGGTCATTTGCACCTCTATCATCAATCCACTTCCTAAGCCATAACTAAATTCCTCTTTTGGGTCATTATACCTCAAACTAATGATATTGGTTTGTTTGACAGATTTATGCCTTCTTTTTCATGTTTTATCTTGTCATATAAGGGTCATCATTATTTACTTTTTTCCTAACAATCATCAAACAAGATACATTTAACATTATATTCATTATCATTTATTGACCATACAACATCATCATATAAACAAACAATTGGAGCATGTCTAAATATCTCACCATGAACATGATCCACAACTAGCTCATGGTGTTTTCTCAACTCTAACACAAAATTTGATCCATTATCAACATACATGTGCACCCTCCCATGAATTTTTGCTATGTTGGACATGGTCATTTGCACCTCTATCATCAATCAACTTCTTAAGCCATAACTAAATTCCTCTTTTGGGTCATTATACCTCATACTAAGGATATTGGTTTGTTTGACACATTTATGTTTCAAAATATACAAAACTTTCCAATATGACCATCTATCAAGGTGAAGTTGTCATGTTGATTCTTTTCCCTCGTACTCTAATTTTTCCAAATTGGTAAAATATTCCCCTCACTCCTACCCCAAATAGAATACATACTTAATATTTCATTGCCTATATCACACAAGCAAAAACAAATAAACAACATCCAAATAAAGCATGGTGAGACCACAACTTACAATCACCTATGACAAATATTGTCATGGGACCACAAGCAAAAAAAAGATGGAGAACACAAAATATATCATGGAACCAAAAGAGATAAATTATGAGAAATAAAAATAGTTGCAATGGGACACACTATAAATCAAACAATAAACTACATAAAATGAAAAATAGGACCCCGTATTTTCGTACGTAACAGTGACCAACGGAACTTCGTCTTCCTTTAATTGCTTATTTCTCGTCGCCATATCTCTTTCAATTGTGTTATGTGCAAGCGTATCTCCTTTATCGCCCTTCAATTTGATTATGCACTAAACATTGTTTCCTTCATGTTCCAAACCTAACCCTAATCCAAATTACCTCAAAATAATTTATTATCAAGGACTAATCTAAAAGTTTTTATTATCAGGGGCTATCTCATATATAGTTCAATAGACAAGCGTTAAAAGGATGGCATTATTATCATTAGATAAAATATTGAAGATTACAATGGTATACACCATTAGATACCTGAAAAATTGAAGACACCCTGACATTTATAAATTTTAATTATTCTCTACATGTCTTCATGACTTATAATTTTCATTTTTTATTTTCTACGATATCAAAAATATATTTATCAATGTATATAATCAAACAATCATTACATGATTTATTTTGGCACCGTTAGAGATTTGATTTTTCATAAATAAAATTATTCAAAAATTAATAAAAAAAAATACTTAATTTTTAGTTGTACAAAAATAACATTATCTAATCACTTTAAACAAAATAAATGGAATAATTTAGTGGAGGCTTCAAGTAGATTTGTCGTTGAACCCAACCCTATATCTCTAATATGCATTTGTCAATACTAAGAACTTGATTGTGGAAATTTTTGTTTCTCTTTTTGAATTGAGAAGTTTTTTAAAAGAAAGAATGGTCACAATCTTGTTTATCTTTGAATTGAGAAGTTTTGGAAAAGAAAAAATGAACACGTTTGAACTATGGAACTATCAAAGATGGTAAAAACGAAGAAAAATAACATTTTTAAAAGATTTCGCACCGTACTGAAAGATTTTGTGAAACCATTTCAGTTAAGTGATTTTATTGATTATTCTAAATTTAAATCGATTTAAGCAATTTTCCCACCTACAAATTGATTGAATTTGATGCAATTTTAAATTTGCCACGTGCACTTGAATTATGTGTACTCTACCTTTGTATCAAAAATCAACTCGTACTTAAATGATTCAACTAAAATTATTTGCGATCTGTTAGGCTTTTATTAATTAGAATTAATTATAGTTTTTTTTCCTTTGAATTTATTAATTTATAGATTTAGTTCATTTATTTTAAAATATTATAATTTTAATTTATTTTTATATATTTCAAATAATACATAAGACATATAATCTTATGATATAAAGTTATTAAGATTTATTAACTATTTTTAGGTTATTAATTAAATTATAAAAATAAATAATGTTAAAAGTTAAAAATTGAAATTTTTAAATTTTTTTATTATATTTTATGAATATTAATTATTTATTAAAATTATATTATATGTTATATTATTTAAAATATATTATATTATTATTTTTTAGTTAAAAAATTCAAATAAAATTACTACTCATAAATTTTAAAATAAATAATTAATTTCATGAATTGATCAAAATATAAACATAAAAAGTACAATTGAATTTATTAACTTTTTTTTTTTTGAAAGAGATTGTTATATCTACATTATGTAATTTATACCGCATTTAAAATTTTAACTTCAATCAAAAATAAAATTTGATTCGAGGATAATCTTCATATGGAAATTAATGATTCAACGGTCTAGTGGACACATTGTAATAAGAAGATTAGTAACAATGAAAATGACTCAACTTTAAATTGGCACATTTGTGACATTTGGGTAAGGGTACGGGTACTATAGTACCCGCCCCGCACCCGCACTCATATAAATATATTATTTATTTATTTATTATATTAATATTTAATTTAATTAATTGTTTTCTTTTATGTTTTAATATCTATTAATATCATTGGACCATTACAATATTTATAATCAAATCAAAAGATAAACGTTTGCAAACTTTATAAGAATTTGATTATGATTAATAGTTAAATAATTGTGACTTTATAACTAAGAATTATATCTTATTAATTGTGTCTTTATAATTATATTTGCAACTTATAAATTGTTTTTACTGATCTCAAATAATATTTTCGTAAGACTTGCAACTTCATAAAATATTATTATAGATATTTGAATGTATATTGTAACGAGTGTTCACTTGAAATGTTTTGAGTTAGAAAATATTTTTGTTTATAATATTTTATGATTTAATTTATGATATTTGGATAATTTTTAAATGGGTAAATACCACATATAGTCCCTTAACTTAATTTCAATTAACGTTTTAGTCTTTTATCTTTTTCTTTTCTCCGATTTGGTCATTTATTTTGATTTTAAGTGACAATTTGATCTTTTATGTTTTAAAATGTCAACAATTTTATCCTTATTTTATGCAAAATTTCAAAAAATTCATCAAAAATTTTAAACAAAACACATAAAATTAATTATCATCCTCAACATAATGCTATTTCATCAAATTTATAACTTAAATCTTTAAATAAATTCATATTTTTATCTCTAACAACATCAAATAAAGAATGGCAAATATGAGTTTATTTGAAGATTTGAGTTACAAATTTGATAAAGTTTATTTTATATTAAAGAATATAACTAAATTTATGAGTTTTTTTTGAAAATTTTGATGAATTTTTGTAAAAAAAAAGGATAACATTGTTAACATTTTAAAACAAAAAAGATTAAATTGCAACTTAAAATTAAAATAAAGGACAAAATCGGGGGAAAAAAAAGATAAATGACTAAAACGTTAACTAAAATTAAGTTAAGAGACTATAAGTGATATTTATCATTTTTAAATTTAATCACAAAATAATATTTATTTATCGATTTATTTTAATTAAAGTCTGGGTAATAGATACGGGTACGGCCACTTAGGTACCCAGAGGGTAAGGTAGAGGTATTAAAGTTGATACAAGGTATGATTGATTCAATAATTTTATATGATTAATCTATAAGACCAAAATCATACAAGGTATTAAAAAGAGTAGAAAAAATACCAAAAATAAAAAATGGTTGAACCAACCATTTAATCCCGATTAAATTTTGATCCAATCTAAGTTAATAAAAGTAAAACACAATTAGAATCAAATCAACCGATAAATTAGTTGACTCTTGGTTCAATGTGTTTTTAAATATTGTGTTAGATGTGATTCTTATTTATTAAATTTTAGAATATATATTTGATTCATATATTAGCTTTACCTCTAAATATAAGTTTTTTAGGAAAAAAATTGCTCTTAAATATACATCTTATTTTAAATTTTACACATATTTACTGTATTTGCTTCTTTTTTTTTTTAAATAGACCTTATTAACACCGGTACTTTGTATGGATAATGAAAAGTCTAGGTTTTTTTTATGAAAAAAAATT
>JBBPBT010001302.1:4454635-4477307 GCA_037974875.1 Cicer bijugum | reverse complement strand
ATTTACGATTTACATATATATAAAATAATATTATTTTAATTTTTATTGAAATCAATTTCGTACAAAATTTTGATGATAAGCAAATCATTAACCATTCTATAGAAAAACTACAAAAACAATGGTTTCCAAATAATTATTTAGGCATAATTTTCTTAACTTACAAATGGCAAAAAAAAATTCTCTAAAGGTTCTTTCTCGAATACCAAGAAAAAATTTAAATCGTTTTCTTGTGTATTTAGTGTTTTTTAAATCAACAACCATTTTAGATATTTATTTTATTATATTTATTTAATATCTTATTTTTTTTAATTTTTTATCACGTGATTAATATATTATATTATCACGTCAATTTTTCTTTTAAACATTGAAATTGATACATTTTAAATTAAAAATTAAAGAATTGAAGAATTCCAATTCAAAATAAACTAAGAATACGATAGCAATTAATTATTAAATTTGTTTATTAAAAAAATAAAAAACGGAACACTTTGAAAATGCTATTAATATTGTCCTTATTTTAAATCACTATATTAATATTAATTTCTCTGGCAACATATACCACGCGTACCACATGGACAGAAACAAAGGTGTGCTCGTAAAACACACATGTCCAAAGTTTTACGAATATTTATAATTTATAATAAATAAACAAGTCAAAAACAATCGGCAATAAATAAACAAGTCAAAAACAATCAGCATTATAAACGATACATCAACCTCAATAATTTATAGGTGTAAAAAAAACTCAATAATTCATAATTAATAAAATATAATAAGACAAATTTTGTGTGTTACTACTAACTACTTATTTCATCTTATTTATATGCCAATCCCATAATAATAGTTTGTACAATTGAATTCAACAATATTTTGCATCCAAACATTTCATAAGCTCAATCCACAAACACCACTATGAGATTATCAGGTAAGGTAGCCATTGTAACCGGAGGTGCCAGCGGCATCGGCGAAACCACAGCACGTGTCTTCGCTAACGAAGGTGCACGTGTGGTTGTGATCGCCGACGTCCAAGACAAACTCGGTAGTCAAGTAGCTACGTCCATTGGCAATCAAAGATGTACCTACATTCATTGTGACGTGTCAGATGAAGATCAAGTCATAAATCTCATTCAATCAACTGTCAATACTTATGGACAGGTTCATAATATTTACAATCATTTTTATAAATATTTTCAAACTCTAAAATATCCAATTGATCACTAATTAAGAATGCTAGTTAATACAATTTCCGTATTAAATTTGTTGACAATTTAGATGTATTGTCGATGTAAACCAATTTAATTTAAAATTTTGTTTTTACTATATTTGATTCACTATAATGAAAGTTTGTTTGACAGGTAGATATAATGTTTAGCAATGCTGGGATTATTAGTCCAACACTACAATCTGTGTTGGAACTCAACATTTCCCAACTTGACCGTTTATTAGCGGTCAATGTTCGGGGAATGGCATTGTGTGTGAAACACTCGGCGCAAGCAATGGTAAAGGGGCGCGTGAGGGGGAGCATTGTGTGCACGGGAAGCGTTGGTGGTAGCGAGGGATCCACTACATCAACGGATTACACAATGACAAAGCATGCAGTGTTAGGGCTAATGCGTGCAGCGAGCTTGCAACTTGCAACACACGGAATAAGAGTGAATTCTGTCTCACCAAATGCATTGGCGACACCATTAACTTGTAAATTGTTGGGAGGTGTGAGCGAAGATAAGGCACAAGACTTTTATAAAAGTTTTGCGAGGCTCGAAGGAGTACTACTCACGCCCAAACACGTAGCGGATGCTGTATTGTTTTTAGTTTCTAATGAGGCTGAGTTTATCACTGGTGTTGATCTAAGGGTAGATGGTGGATTTTCTCATGGAAAATAGTGATTTGGTGCACAAGTATAAGTACTTTGAGTTATGACTTCTTCAAATTGAGTTATTTTTTCTGGCTTATATGTGGCTAGTGAGTTTTGGATTCCATGTAAGATGTGTGGATCCTCTCTGGTTAATAAATTGTTTGGTTCAAAAAATAAACTACTGCCTTTTTATTATGAAATATATTGAAGATAAAAAAGGAAGCCTGTTGTTTTGTTGAATTATATATATATATATATATATATATATATATATATATATATATATATATATATATAGTATTTACTAGTTCATTCTTAAAGAAGAAAAATAATGTAGTGTAAGTTGTTTCATATTTATGTTAGTAAAATATATTCTAAGGTACTTCATTTGATTATAATTTAGGTTGTTTAATATTCTCGTCGGTCAGCTAAAGGATGAACTTATTTCATAACTTATGTTTAGACTTAATATATAAAATTACAGACTCAACTAAATCAAATTTATAGTTACTGATAATCACATTACATTTTTATTATGCATTCAAATACCATAGTATTTACTTCTAGGGAAACTTCGTGTAGCCAGAAAATAATTTTTGATCAGAATGATAGCTTTAAGAGTTTAACTGATTAAGAGAATGACCCAACCGATTTTAAGAGTTTGAGACTATATATTAACTAAAGAAGATGATCATGATCCACTTATTGATGATTTAACTAAATAAGATAAAAATATAATTGATTAAGTAGATTTATGAAACGCGGGTTCGCTTAAAAACTAGTGTTATTCGAATAAGGGTTGATAGTTATCAATTAATGGTTTGAAAAATAGTTACAAAATATAATCCTCATTTGCGCAGTTCGGTCGTGCATGGAAAAATTCCATTTTGCAGGACCTAGAATGAGACAGTCTCTGCAGAGATCTCTGTGTACGGATAGAAATTGACATCCTTAAACCTACTACCTAAATGAATACAAAGCCTTTATGCTTAATGTTGAACTGCTAGAAGAAAAAAAAACTGGTAACATATAACATATTGATATAAAAATTTCTTCCATTGATGTTTACATGCTTTCAAACTCATATGAGTTTATATGGTTCTTTACATAGGGATATTGATTATTGATGTACATGATAGAATTCATTTGAACCACTTTAGCTTAAAGAAAAACCAAAGAACATGGTTTCATCACATCGCAATATAATTTAATTGCTTCCATTTACCACAATCGCAGGACTTGTCCTCCTTCTTCTTTCTCGAAAGCTGCGACATGAAGACAAGCTTGGAATGCAAAACATAAAAGATTTAGGCGATTTATCTCTAATCAATGCGCGATCCTCGCTCATGATTCTTTCGCTGCTGCAAGCCGAGTTAACTCCCGAGAGATAGGGAGTTGAGTGTGAAGATTTAGGAAGAACATCTTGTATAGTTGTTTTCAGTTCTTTCTTTTCTTTAACTTCATCATCTGTGTTATCTTTGAGACTTTCTTTGAAAAGCTCTAACAGTTTCTTTTTCTTATCTGGTGATGATGATTCAGATGGAGAATCAGAAGTTCTATTCTGATAAGAGATTTTATTCACATTTGGGGTTCCAAAATTGTGGTGAATTGGAGTGTTACCTCTAGATGGTGTAAAGTCTGCATAAAATGAAATAGACAATGATTATAATTTAATCTGCATACACTGTCACTCACAGTCAATCTAAATTTCAATCAATGTTATTGATTGAGAATAGTGAAAAACAAAAAATCCTCTATTTTGAGCTGCCATAAAACGCAGTGGTGCTGCCATCCTTTACAAATTGGCCATGGCAGTTGTAGAAAAATATCTGCCACCGCAATTTGTCATGGCTAATATTTGACAACACTGCATTTCAATATGAGTGCTCCATTTTTTCATGTCATGGCATCAATTTTAATATAAAGGAGGATGATTCAAAAGAGTAGTTTTTTATTGGATATCAGTGTAAAACTAATTTACAGACACCCTGTATATCCTTTAAATCCATATGATTATAGAGAGAAGAGTTAATATGGCGGTTGGAAAGAGAAGAGTTCGGAAAAAAAATTGAAAGAAAAAGACTTCGGCTTAGGGTAAGACAATATCCTTATTTAATAACTTTACACATCCCATGTAAAGTTTTGTGAGTAAACAATCATTTTGATATCTAAATGTGCAAGGGGCTATCACTATAGTAACTTTATGGATCAAATTAACTAACGGAAAATATATTTGAGAACCAAACTATTTAACGAAAGACATTTGAGACCCAAATTGACTAAAGAAATACGCACTTAGACATGTTTTAATGATTTTGATGTGAAAATATTGTAAAATTGATTGAATGTCTCAGTAAAACTATTTTACACTATCAACGTATAGTCATTAAACTCAAACAATATACTTTTTTTAAAAGAGGGTTCTTTCTTCTTCATATAAATCATTATGAAGTAATAAATTATGAAAATGCTTAAAAATGATAAAATGTCAGTAATAAATTACAAGTATTATAAATCATGACAAAATTATGTTTTCTATACTAATGTTTGTTTTTCTTCAAATATTATTACCTATAAAGTCTCTCCTACTCATCATAATTACATTATTATAGAAAATAGACAAGTGAGCAAATTAAAATCCTCTGCCAGAAGAAAAAAAAACACACACAAAAAGGAAATTGAGATGCTTACCACCATTGACACTATAGAAATCATCTTCACAATCTGAGTCTATCCAAGGTTTGGAATCAAAAAATGCTTCCTCCTTGCTACCTGTAAGGAGAAAAATGTATAACTTATACATGAAACCTATGTGAAAGTAACTCAACTAATGAAACAGTAATACTGAATTGAATTTGGTTTTCCTGTCGTCGCAAAAAATCACGCATTCACATAGTCAATACATCAGCGGTCATTGTATCGAGATCAAACGGTCTAATTTGAAATCTGAATCGTTTGATCTAAATCCAATGACTATGATAGATGTGTCGACTGCGTGCGTGAATATGTGATTTTGCCAACTGCAAGCAATCCAAATCTATCCAAATGAAGTTTGAAATGTTACAAGAAATAGGGAAAGACATAAACTCTTGTTCTCAAGCATTTCCATAATTTATCAATAATTCATAAGGGAAACTTCTTGGGATTAAATAAATGATATTCAACAACTAATTATTAAGGTTGATTCATCCAGTATTTTGATTTCTCTTTAAAAGAAAAACTAGCAGAAAATTCATCACATTACTCATAGTATCTAATTAAGAATTAAGAATGCCTTGATCAAAACAAACAAAAAGACAAAATTACCCTCTTAATTATAATCTAACAAAATATTCAGAGTAAGAGTTATAAGTACAGTGCATCTTTGCAATTAAGTTGCAAGTGGCATTTCAATCACTTTCAATGTCAAAAATAACATATGGACAATAATGGATTAGCAGGCAAATTGTTTTCATTATGGAAAAAAATATCTTTCATCTCTTAAATAAAGATAATGATTGAATAGACCCTGTATCTGGAATAAAAATCAATTTTATCTTCATATGTTATTCAATAAAAGAAAAGAAAAAATGAATAAAACATTAAATTATATAAAAATAATAATGTGCAATTAATAAAACCATGATACTGATGACCCAACCACGTCATATCTGCAAAGACATGTTCTAACCACACATGATAATAAATTTCAACTTGCTGAGTATTAGGATGACATAAACATAGTCAAATATAACATAAATTAAATTAAATAAATCAACCATATCAATCCTAAAGAAATTAACATGACTAATAGATCACACAATTGGAGTGGGAGAAAGAAATCAAACAGAAATAATACCATTTAATTGCATATTTGGATTTATGGTGAATTGGACAGATTCTCGATGTTCCACGTGATTTTAGCAAAAGCTAAACGTTATAGCTTTAACAAAATCACTGTCACAGTAATTCTCCTCAATCCAAATATGCACAAATAATATCACATATACACATCAATTTTAAAAAAAAAAAAATTAAACACATATACACATCAAATAATATGCACAAATAATATCACATATACACATCAATTAAAGAAAGAAATTCTTCAATTTTTAGTAAGAGATTAATAATTCATCAGAGTCAAAGAGTCCATAACAACAACCCAGATCGAACTTTTAATGAATTCTCAGAAAACACTGATAAATAACAAAAAAAAAAGTGTTTTTTAATATAAGAACAGTAATCAGACAAAGTAAAAAACATTCTTAGATCCCAGAAAAACAACCTATGAGAGTGTAGCAACAATGAAAAGAAAAAAAAACATTAAAAGAACAAAAAAAACAAAAGGGACCATACCATAGTCAGTGAAATTGGTCGTTGACCGAGAAGGTGACCAAATAAAGTTACCATTTTTGGGTTGTTCTTTGATGGGTGATGGAGGAATCACAAGTTTCTCAGTTTTTGACCCCAAAATTGAAACATTTAGCTTCATGTTTTCTGTGTTTTTTTTTCTTTGAACTGAAGAACAAGAACCCATTACTCAAAAGACAATAACTTTTACGATCATTACAAATAATAGTTAATTGAGAGAGAGAGAGAGAGAGCAAAAGGGGTGTGTGGTTTTTGGAGTTGTGCAAAAGTTGTGTGAAAAAATGTGTAGGAAAAAAATAATTATGGGGAATTGGGAGAGAATAAATAATGAAAGTTAAAATAGGATTGGACTTGAAAGTGAAGTTATGTTATGTCAACAATGTTGTGTTCTGTGGCGTGTGGGTGGTGACTATTGGGTGTGGATTATAATGAAAAGTTTGTTGGTATTTTAGGGAGAGAAAGGTCACAAATTTTCATTAAAAAATCATTACAAAATTAGATCATGTGTCATGGGGTGCAAGTAATTTTATACCGTTAGATTAAGAAAGAGAAATTCAGTTTATAAAAAGGGATTTTTTCAAATCTAATTTAGTTGGTTATTATTTTGGTCGACTCAAGATATTAATCTCAATAATTACACATAGTTATAATAAAGTTTGATATTTGGGTTTACATCTTTGATGATATGATAAGATTTTTCACCCAAACGTATACATATATTATTTTATTAAAATTTTAAGAATTATTATCAAACAATAGTAAAATAAAATTATGCTTTTAATAAAGAAGAGATTAAAATTCATAATACATAAAAAAAATTAAATAAAACAATATATATATATAATTTAATAATAATATTAATTTTATTAATAAAGCAGGTATTAATACATCAACTTCTATTTCAGAATTAAAAATTGGTGAATCTTCGCACATAGTTCGTCAAAGCATATTTTATTTTGATAGATTTTATTGTTATTTTTATATATTAATTTTATATTTTTTTTAAAGTATATAAAATAAAAAGTAGATATTAAGTTTGATAATTCAAAGGGAAGATTTGGAATTATAAATTTTTAAAAACTAATGATGTTATTGATTTTGTAATTAATTTCAGATTTTCTTTATTGACTAATAGAATTTTTTTGTTTATAGTATTTTATTACTTGTTTTGGCAGATGTCTTTTACGTGTTTAATTGATTTTTAATTTTTTGTTGAATTGTTGTGGATTTAGACCTTTTATGCAGCACAATAAAATCATAGGTGAGAGTGATATTAATGAGAGCACTTGGTTAGCACAGAGTTACTTGCATTGCATTCATCTTTTTTTAGGTATATATACGATATTCAATCATTTAAAGTAATTTTATTTTATTTTATTTGTTTTGTTTTGTTATTTTGCTTTCATCATTTCTATTGCATCTTTACTTTTTAGTATGTAAAAATTATATATCATTTTATTTTGCATGTATCCCTTACCTCAAAGTAATTTTGTATGACATACAGCGAAATATAAAATAGGCAATTTTGTAATAAACATTAGACCTATATTTTATTATGTTGTTGAGAGACTACTACTACTTTAATAATTTTTGTTAGACCCAAAACTATTAAAAGATGCATTTATTTGCTTTTACTAGTTAGTCAAAACTCAAAACCTATAATTTCAATTCAGTGGGTACCTTATTTAAAATCTCACAATAAATGTTATTAGCTTGTAGCGAATTTAAAAAGAATTTATTTTAGGGATATTTTCGGACTATTAAATTATTCTAATTTTTAAGAATTTATTTATAACTTATAACTAGTAATACCCATTAACTAAAAGTTATTTATAAGGGTCCACTATAAAAAGATATTTATATTTAGAATGAAAGATCATGTAATTGATTGAAACCTCGAATGGTCAAATTGTCTTTTGCAAATTAAAGTAAGTGAATCATAAAAAGCAAATTTGTATTCATAAAAAAAATTGTCAAATAAATCAAGCTTTATCAGAATCAACAGTTTTTATCTACCTAATTTTTCTAGAGGCGCCCATTGCAAAACGTTGAACGAATGGCATAAAAGTTTCAGCGTGAAAAACGAGTTAATATTTTAGATTTTTTTTTTATAAATAAAATTTTAGATTATTATTCCGCGTATTTATCGTGTGGAATTAGTGTTGCATAATTATTCTACAGGAAGTGTTGCATAAGTAGCAATAATAATATTTACTGTAATAAATAATGTTCCATTCACTCTATAATATTTGTCACAGTTAATAATTTCATATAGATTAAAAATATAATAATTTTATTAAGTTTTAATTTTTTTATTATTGATTAATTTTTATCATCATAAATATACCAAATAAAAAATAATATCTCAAGAGTAAAGATAATAATAATTAAAGAGTTAAAACTGTGATATATATTTTTTTTTATAAATGTGACAGTTATGGAAATAATACTCAATAAAAAAACATTAATTTTCTTTATAAAGGAAGGTTCAGAGTAATATCTTAAAAATAAAATCCAATATTAAATCGATTGAAAATCTAAATCGTTACTCAACTGTTTTCATTTCCATAAATAGAGATGAAATTACTATTAAAAAAAATCTAAATTTCACCTTAAAAATATATAGAACTTTTAAAACAAATATGAAAAGTAACATTTTTTACAAGTCAATTTTTGAGGATAAATTAGTTTTAAATTATTCAAATAATTGAATAATATACACGGTATAGGTTCACACTTGAAGTGTCCAATTTAATTTGATTTTTTATTTTGGTAATAAATTTAATTTAATATTTCTAAGGAAAGTTTAATTTAATTTTTAAATATTGATTGACGCATTACTTTGACTCATATTACCTTTATATTGCATTGTCAAGCATTATATATTCTCCTCGATCGTGTTAGTTTTTCTTTTTTTAATCAATTCATTCATTTGCTTGTTTCTTAATAAATTCGTGTTAGTTATTCACGTTTTTTGTTAATTAAATTTTCTCACATTTTGTTTTATGTGAACTATGCTAAATATTTTATGTGATCCTTACTGAAGCACCCAGGACCAGCTAATAATGAAAATTTTATTATTTCAACTTCTGGTGGTGTCTTGTTTAGCATTTGGATGATTGGTCTCACCAGGGACAAATCACATGCAGAACAAGAAAATAATGAAATTATTAAATGATAAAAATAAAATGACATTATCCAAGGAATGATTCAAAGAATCATAATCTTCCGCCGGTTAAAAATTAATAAGAGTATTTCTATTACCATCAAAAAGCCATTTAGCCATGCATAGAATATTGAAACCATAAATTTTTTTCTTGATCTTGATAATTAAACATTTGATAATTGATCTAGAAATTAAGAAAGTAACAATCTTCGACGCAAGCCACTAGTGTAGCACATTTTTTTAATATCATTCAAATGAGCCAATTACTCCTTATTCTTCATATAATGCTATCAATTTTTTTTTTTTTTTAACTTTCTATCCAACATAGCCTTCTCTAAGTTATGAAATTTGTAAGGGATAACAACAACATTATCCCAACTACTATGCAGCATGTCCTTATAAGTATCGTCTATCAACCATGCATTTTCAAAATGGAAAGAATGAATGAATGAATGAATGGTAGCATTAGAATGATAAACAAATGGGCAATTCAGAATTCTTTGAGACTATTTTTATGTTTTTTAATATAATTTAAATTATATTATATATATTAAAAAGGTTTTGATAGAAAATTAAAATTTATTTTTATTATATATTTTAAAAAATCATAAATAATGTGTACATTATATCTTATTTGTGATATATACAAGTTTTTGATTTATTTTTGTAAAATTTATAATTTTCATGTTATTATTTCATATTTAAAAAGTTGATTTTAAATTGTTTTACTAGTTTACATTTGAAGAGATAGATGATTAATTTACATTTTTATTAAGGTACTGCTAACATGGGTCTTTAGGAGAACACATGTTAAGAATTCTACAAATAGTAAAATGGCTAAAATATAATTTTGGTGATTCATTTTTCATTTAATATTTATTTTAATCATTTATATTTTTTTATTGATTGTGATTTTTTATATTTTACGTAATATTTATTTTAGTCTTTGATAAAATAACAACCATATATAATTTTATAAAAAAATAAAAGATTAAAATGATTATTAAATAAAAGATAAAATATTTAATTAAAATATAAATGATCAAAACGAATTAAGAAAATATATAACGAACTAAAATAAATATTAAGTAAAAGACGAGAAAAAATACATTGTTGTTGTAGTTTTTTTTTTACATTTTTTAAAAAATAAATATTAATCTTTATAAGTTTATATATAATTCCAAATAATGAATTTATAAACTTAATGGGTGTGGGTCCTTGTACTCGCAGTTCCACCTTAAAGATATAACGAGGAGCAAAATCATGGCGAGTGAATGAGAAACACATGAAATAGATGGAACATTGAGTGAACCAAACTCACCTCGAATTCTTAATTTACTCAAAATAATCAATAGTCCTAATAAATATTTAGATTTTAATTATGTTTTTTGGGTGTTTGATTGGTTAATTAGTGTGTAAAAAAAAATCTATCAAAAGAGATCAATATTTTAAATATGAATTGAGATGTTTTTAATCTCTACAATTTTAAATTTAATTCTTTTTTAAAATTATTCATTTTTAATTTCTATTTTAATTTTGTAAAAACTTTTCTTCAAAACTAAACGTATCAATTTTTTATAAAAAGTTTCAAAATTTGAATAAAAGTGAATAAATTTATTTTAAAGACTAAAAAATTATATTTTTTTTATAGAAACTAAAATTAATATTTAAAATTTTATAAATATTAAAAATTTATTTAACTAATTATGTCAAAATTTAATCCTTATTTCGAGATTTATATTTTAGTTTATTTAATTTAATCAATAAAAGACAATAAAGAACAAGTGTTTATAAATCCAAATAAGTAAGAAAATAAATGGTAGATTAAAGTAGTATTAATTCTCAATAACTTGGTGTGTATGCCACGATTTGTGTTGTCACTAAACCATTAAATGTGTGAAAGTGTGATCAAAATTGGTGGTGGTTCTCTTGAGGTTTGATATCTCATATTTGCAAAATAATTGTTCATTGGATGGTCACTAAACCATCACAGTGGATGTGGGACATTAGCAATTTCTACATCAATTTGGGCCCAACATAGGTAAAAAACAAAAAAAGGAGTGGGTCCAGGCAGCATGAGTCCCTTTGTAAAGTTGGCTCTTTTGGATTGTTTCAATAGATATTTTTAAAGTATTGACTTATTTCCAAATACGAAATGAAAAGATTGAAGGGATTTCTTGTAATTATATTTGAGACACTCTTGAGTATTTAAAGTGGATACTTTTCTAAGATGACTTGGGATTTGAATCACAGTTTATTATTTTAAGACAAAAATGTGTTTTGTTAAAAGAAAAATAAATCAAAAGAAATAATGGTATAGGGATGTATTGAATAAATTTTTTGATATATAATAAATTTTGTAGATTTTAAAAGTTATGTATAATAAATTTAACAAAAGATCGACTTTGTGATTGACATGAGAAAGTTAAGGAGTTCAAGATTTTATCACTGCTTATAAAACTAGTAGATAAAGAGATAGATGGACGAATTCATAAAAAAACTTATATTTTAATGATAAAGAGATAGTAATTGAAATAAAATAGTTGCAAATAGAGTGATGAGGACAAAAGGAGTCTCGGCCGAAGGAGTTAAGGGTCTCACAATTAGAAACAACAACGTGCATGAAGGAAATAACAAATGTTGTGAGAGGAAAATGAATGTTGCGAGATGGAGGATTGAAATTTGATACTATGGAGTATAATATTCATTTTTAGTGCTTAAAAATTTATTTTGCACGTTAATCAAACTTTTCCTCAATGTGAAAAATGATATATTTATTTTTTTAAAAATAAAATACCTTTTCAAATTGGTTGCTTTATGCACCAATCTAAAAGGTTAACACATTTATTTTAAATTTTATTTTAGTCAACTTTAATTATTAAGACTTGTAAGATTTTTTAAAAAGAATCTTAAAAAAAACATCGTTTGGATTTTATTTTATAAATCATATATGTTAAGAAGAATTTATAGAATTTGAAAAAGAAAATAGATTGATTGATTATTTTCACAGTGGAATGGTATAGTTTGCTCGGGAACTAAACTCAATAGGGCCGTAAAAATTGAGTGAAAAAAAAGATATTGGCTTGTTTTTTTTTCTTATTTTTCAAAATTTAATAAATTTTTTTTTTTAAAAAAATGGATCCAATGCCCAAAACTAATATACACTAAAAAAACAGAGAAAAAAGTTGGGCAAATTTATTACTAATGATATTTTTTTTCAAAGCCCAAAATGAATATTGTTAAGACATAATAAAAAATAAATAAGTTCACGTGGGTTCCAGAAACCTAAATGAAAAGAGTTAAAGAGAAAATAAAGATTAAATCACTGTGAAGATAAGTCAAAATATTTAGAAGTAATATTTGGTCAACGCACACAAAGTCTTAATTTATTTAAAGTGTGAAAATCTTCAGCCACGGTATCTTTTTGACAAAGTTAACGCAGTTGCAAAAAGGCTACGCATATGAATAACATTATTTGATTTTTTGGTGAAAAACATTTATTGTTCCACATGAAATAAAAAACAAACATGTTAATTAAATGAATTATTAGATAAATGGGTGTTTGTATTCCCTTGTGATTCAGAAACTACTTTATTAAAATAATATATCCAACTTGTTGTGAATGCTTACTGCAAACAAAAAAGTTCAATCCATATCATATATTTTTCAAAAGTTGAAGACAAAAATGATTCAGAGATAAATCCTGGAAAAGCAAAAGGAAAAGCCAAAACGATGGTTACTCTGACAAAAGCATCTTAATATGATTATACAATATAAAAACAAGAAGAATATGATTTCCATGCACTATAGAGAAAATATAATAATGTTATTAAATATTTAGTATATGTCAAGTTTAGAAAACTATAAAAGCAATACAAGAATACAAAATCAAAAGTACTGCAAACATAATGTTCAAAAAAGATACCAATAATTAAGATTTCTACATGGATACATTTTTTCTTTGCATGAGACAAGAGGTCCATGGATGATGCAAATAGCTAAAAATAAAATTCATGTTGTTATCTATATTACAGATGCATTACAAAATCATTCACATATGCTTTTGAATGGTCTAATATTAAATCTTTAACAGCATATATCAAAAAAAAAATATGTTTACCTTGTCCAAGGAAGTAGAAACCTCTCCAACAGATGAATGTGAGGAGACTGATGGAAAATACAACAACAAATAATAATAACAACTCTAACAGAGCAATATGCAGCGGATAATCAATTTCCCAAACTTGCAAGAATCTGTGAGGAGCAATCAACAAATAATTACAGCAAATAAAATCACCATCACAAAGGACACAATAATTTTTAACGTGGAAAAACCTTCTCAATGTAAGAAGTAAACAACCATGGAACCAAGCCAGTAATAGAGCTCCACTATGATCAAAATATGGGTACAAGAGAGTTTCAAATATGACACAAATTCGTGCTCAATAACCAGCCAAAAAACAGCAAGGTAACCAGCACAACAATCAGCCAAAACAATGAGAAAACAAGCATGAAATTGAGAACAAAGTTCTGCAAAAAACCAGAAAAACTGCTATTGTCCGAGTTCGATTTCTCCCACCTCAGACCTCTGATCGACGATCCAAACGGTCATAATGAAGTACCACTAGTCACGAACCTGCTGTCAAAATTTCAGCCTGATCCGACGGTGAACGAAGGAGATATCGCGAATCTAGTACATCTGCTCTGTTTTATGCGAAAATAAGGTTTACTCTTTCTCTCTCACTTTTCTCTTTGCCTCTCTCTCTGAATTCAGTTCTCTCTCACCCACTAATCTGACCCCTCTCCACTTGGTTAAGTGAGACTCATGGGCTTGCACATATTGGGCATTTCTCCACATAGGAAGGGAGCCCAAAACCCAACATATCTCCCCCTCACAACTATGTGGAGGTGACCGCCAAACCGGCGATCTCACAGCAAGTTTCAAACTTGCTTCTCGGTAATGCCTTGGTCACCATATCAGCACCGTTATCATCTGTATGAACCTTGACCAATTCCAACAACCCAACATCCAAAACATCACGTATCCAATGATACCTAACATCAATGTGCTTGGACCTAGAATGAAATGTTGAATTCTTACCAAGATGGATTGCACTTTGACTATCACAAAATAGTATGTACTTATCTTGAACAAAACCAAGCTCCTGCAAGAATTTCTTCAACCATAACAATTCCTTGCATGCTTCTGTAATGGCAATGAACTCTGCCTCAGTAGTGGACAATGCAACACACCTCTGCAATCTGGATTGTCATGCCACAGCTCCCCCTGCAAACTTAATCAAGTAGCCTGAAGTAGACTTTCTGGAATCAATGTCTTCAGCCATATCATAATCAGTATATCCCACAAGAGTAGACTTATCACCTCCAAAACAAAGCCTCAAACTGGTAGTACCACGAAGATACCTCAAAATCCATTTCACAACATTCCAATGCTCTCTACCTGGATTAGACATAAATCTACTAACTGTACCAATAGCATGTGCAATATCAGGCCTTGTACACACCATTGCATACATTAAACTACCCACAACAGATGCATAAGGAACTCGTTGCATATCTGATTTTTCAGCTTCATTGGGAGGACTCTGACTAGTACTCAATTTAAAATGAGTAGCAAGAGGAGTACTTACAGCCTTAGCATTTTCCATCTGGAACCTCTGTAACACTCTTTCAACATAGTGTTCTTGTGACAGCCAAAGTTTCTTCTTGTTCCTGTCACGCATGATTCTTATACCAAGAATCTGCTTAGCAGCTCCCATGTCTTTCATGGCAAATGACTCGCCCAATTGCTTCTTCAACCTGTCAATCATGGAAATATTTTTCCCAACAATAAGCATGTCATCAACATACAATAACAGGATAATGAAATCATCATCAGCAAACTTTTTAACAAAGACACAGTGATCAGAAGTAGTCTTCTTGTAGCCTTGCTCACACATAACAGACTCAAACTTCTTGTACCACTGACGCGAGGCCTGCTTCAAACCATATAGACTCTTTCTGAGCCTACACACACAGTCTTCCTTGCCTTTAACAAGAAAACCATCAGGTTGCTTCATGTAAATCTCTTCCTCCAAGTCACCATGAAGGAACACAGTTTTTACATCCATTTGCTCTACCTCCAAATCAAGAGTAGCAGCCAAACTCAACACAGTTCTAATGGATGACATCTTTACCACAGGAGAAAAAATCTCATTGAAATCAACACCCTTTCTCTGTCTGAAACCTTTCACAACCAATCTGGCTTTATATCTTGGGGATGTAGATTTGCTTTCTTGCTTCACTCTGAAGATCCACCTGTTTTCCAAAGCCTTCTTTCCCTTAGGTAGTTTCACCAAATCAAAAGTGTGATTATCATGCAAAGACTTCATTTCATCTTGCATAGCATCCAGCCACTTTTTCTTTTCATCACTCTCCATGGCTTCATCATAACATTCAGGTTCGCCTCCATCAGTCAAGGTAACATAGTCATCAGAGGGATACCTAGTGGATGGTTTCCTCTGCCTAGTAGACCTCCAAACTTGAGCTTGAGGTGGTTCAGGAGCATCACCAAGATCCTCATCTTGTGACATCTCATGTTCTTCTTCAACATCATCATTAGGAACATCAAAATTATCTCCAAGCTGCTGATCACCAACATCACTATGTTGCTCATCATTCTGAACATTATTTTCAGCAGTATCCAGATCATGTATAGGCATCCGAACTGGATCAATATCAGACAAACCATTATCAATCTCAGGTATAGTCTTCTCCATCTTATCAATGTCTTCAATGGTTTGGTCTTCCATGAACTTCACATCATGACTTCTAACAACTTTCTTCTCAACTGGATCAAACAGTTTGTAGCCAAATTCATTCTGACCATAACTGATAAAGATGCACTGTCTTGTCTTCGCATCCAACTTGGATCTCTCATCCTTTGGAACATGCACATATGCTTTGCAACCGAAGACACGCAAATGATCATACCTGACATTCTTGCCAAACCAAATCTTGTCATGCACCTCAGCATTCAAAGCAACTGCAGGACTCAGATTAATAACATGCATTGCCGTGTACAATGCTTCACCCCAGAAATGCTTAGGCAACTTTGCTTCAGAAAGCATACACCTAACTCTTTCAATCAATGTCCTGTTCATTCTCTCTGCTAAACCATTCAGCTGAGGAGTTTTAGGAGGAGTCTTTTCATGTCTGATACTGTGCTGCTTGCAATAAACATCAAATGGTCCACAATACTCACCACCATTGTTAGTACGAATGCATTTCAACTTCTTGCCTGACTGTCTCTCCACCATAACATGGAACTCTTTGAATTTCTCCAGAACTTGGTCTTTTGTCTTCAAAGTATAAACCCAAAGCTTTCTGGAACAATCATCAATAAAAGTAACAAAGTAAAGTGCACCACTAAATGACTTTACCTTCAACGGGCCACAAACATCAGAATGCACCAATTCAAACAACTCTGACTTCCTTGAGGAAGGATGTTTCTTAAAGGATACTCTAGTCTGCTTACCAGCCATGCAATGAGAACATTTCTCCAACTCTGCACTCTTTAATCCCAGAAGTACATCCTTTTTAGCTAAACAATTCAGCCCCTTTTCACTTATATGACTAAGCCTGCGGTGCCACAAAGAAGCCTCTATATCCATGGCATTCACACTGTCTTTAGCAACCAATGCTTTAGTCCAATACAGTTTATTAATTTTCTCCCCTCTGGCCACAACTAAGTTACCTCTGGTGAGTTTCCATTTTCCTGAACCAAAGTGATTATCATAACCACCATCATCAAGCATCTGCACAGAGATCAAATTAAAGTGAACATCAGGAGCATGTTTGACTCCTCTAAGCAACAACTGCACTCTCATGTTGGTCTGCAAACAAACATCACCAATACCAACTACCTTGGACGCACCATCATTACCCATCTTCAACACTCCAAAGTCACCAGAAGTGTAAGATGTGAAGAACTCCTTCCTTGGTGTAACATGCAGTGTAGCACCACTATCAATAATCCACATGCTCTCATCTGATACAAGATTGACTGAGTCATAGTCACGGAGAATAATCAGATCATCACAAGTAGCAGTAGTAACACGGTCATCATCATCATGATCTCTCTGCTTACTGTTATTGTTTTTGCTCTCCCTTTTCCATATGAAACAGTTCCTCTGTATGTGCCCCATTTTGTGACAATAATTGCACTCCACATTCTTGTGTCTAGACTTGGACTTACTTCTGTTGTTCTCTCTACTCGCACTTCTGTTATTCTGTCTGTTCCCTTTCGGTTCCTTTCTTTGACTTCGGCCCCTGTTCTTAGTGACAAGTATCTCTGAATGAGATGAAGTAACTTGTGTCTTCCTTCTCATCTCCTCATTAAGAACACTTCCCTTTACACTTTGCAAAGAGACAACACCATCAGAAGTTGAGTTTGTAATTGAAACCCGAAAAGTTTCCCAAGAATCTGGTAGAGTATTCAGTAGCCATAGTCCCAACACTTCATCATCAAATTTGATACCCATACCTGACAATTGATCTAGGAGCCCTTGAAAATCATTTAAGTGATCTGAAATAGAAGTCCCCTCCTTGTACCTCAAATTCATCAAGGAGTTCAACAAATACAACTTATTATTCCCTGATTTAGAAGCATACAAAGATTCAATCTTCTTCCACAAGGATCTTGCATGTTCCTCATTAGCAATGTGATTATAAACATTGTCTTCTACATATTACCGAATAAAACCACATACCTGCTGATGTTCAAAACTCCAATCCTCATCAGTCTTGGATTCTGGCTTCTCACTAGCAAACACAGGAAGATGCAAATTCTTCACAAATAACATATCCTTCATTTTCCCCTTTCATAAGTGATAATTAGTGTCATTCAAACAAATCATTCAATTTGTATTTGCCTCCATCATTCAAACAAGTCAAACAGCCCCTTAACCAAAGAGCTCTGATACCACTCTGATGGGAAATACAACAACAAATAATAATAACAACTCTACCAGAGCAATATGCAGCGGATAATCAATTTCCCAAACTTGCAAGAATCTGTGAGGAGCAATCAACAAATAATTACAGCAAATAAAATCACCATCACAAAGGACACAATAATTTTTAACGTGGAAAAATCTTCTCAATGTGAGAAGTAAACAACCACGGGACCAAGCCAGGAATAGAGCTCCACTGTCCGAGTTCGATTTCTCCCACCTCAGACCTCTGATCGACGATCCAAACGGTCAGAATGAAGTACCACTAGTCACGAACCTGCTGTCAAAATTTCAGCCCGATCCGACGGTGAACGAAGGAGATATCGCGAATCTAGTACAACTGCTCTATTTTATGCGAAAATAGGTTTACTCTTTCTCTCTCACTTTTCTCTTTGCCTCTCTCTCTAAATTCAGTTCTCTCTCGCCCACTAATCTAACCCCTCTCCACTTGGTTAAGTGAGACTCGTGGGCTTGCACATATTGGGCCTTTCTCCACATAGGAAGGGAGCCCAAAACCCAACAGAGACATCATCATCAGTAAAATAATCAATCTTAGCTTCATGAGCATATTCTTCATTCATCAATGTTGATACAGAATCACCACCCTTAACAAAGTCAATGAAATTTTAAATATTTCCTTGAATCCAATTCTTCCTTCACCTATAACTGAATCAAGTGAAGGAAATACTTGATTAGTGGAACCTAATGTGCTAGCACCATTCATCAATTCCAACAACACAGAACCAAGGGATCTTAAAGATTGTGATGGAAGCCAAGGCTTAATCTCTTGAATGTGAATGAGGTAATCAATTTGAACTGTGCTACTTCTCCTGTTCTTTCCTCTCATGCCTAGAACCATGACTACCAAAATGATGGATAACTCGCCTGATGAACTTCTTTTACTTTGCTTTTGTTGAATCAGGGTTTTAAATTGTGGTTGCGTTAATTGTCATGGTTGTGTTTCTTGATCCTTGATACTAGAAGAGTCGTGGTTATGCAGCCTCAATCACAGTCGCATTGTAGTCACAGAGACATCAAAACCTTAATGTCATGACCCAAATCACAGTCAAAAACTTTTCTTTACACATAATGTCACAAGCACTCTTAAACCAAATCAGAATGAGAGCTCAAAATGTCTTAACAATCTCACAGCAAATGACTTCAATGCAACAGCAAAAAGCTTCTGAACTGAATATTAATACACAAATTCACATAAATTCTTAACTCTAGAGATAGAAGTATATATATATATATATATATATATATATATATATATATATATATATTATCATTTGAACCCAAAAAATAAAAACAAAAAGTGTGAACAAAAGGGTATCTAGTTGCTAAAACCAAGAAGAAAAATGATAATGTAGACGAACGAGGTGGTAATGTAGATCTTACCAAGATATGCATTGTTTGCTGATGAAAGTGGTGAAGTTGAAAAATCAGAAAGCTGCAAAAGGTTAATATAACTGAAATAGGGTCGATAGTCACCATAAGATATTTGAGGGTCTTTAAATCTGTGATGCAATGTTATTATTGTCTCTGAATCTATTGAAACTTCAAATTGAGAGTGACTTCTGTTAGTAATTTCATGAATCAAATTGACAAATAAAAGATACATTTGAGAACTAAACCGAGTACCTATAAAAAACACATTTGAAGATCATATTGACTAGCTAAAGACAAAGATATTTTGTCGTTTTATTACATTCAAAAACTATAATAACATTATCTGATAAGGATAGAAAGATTATTATTAATAACAGTAACACTAATGATCATTTCACAACAGTTTCGAGAAAATTTGAACTCCGCCAAATTCTTACCACTTACCTGATAATTGATGGACATTTTACTCATATTTGAATGTATAGTCTTTTTCTAATATATTTTTTTATTTGGTTCATACATATTTTGTTCAGTGGTACACTTTAAATTATTACAGCTTCCAAGGCACACTTTCCAAATTATTCATTAAAGTGATTATAAAAAGGTTGGCTCATTTTGTTGGACAAGAATATAGTAACTCATTTGGTGAGACACAAAAAGATTGTTTGGAGTTAAAGTACAGAAACCACCTTGACGGTGATGCTTAGCCAAATCAAAGTGACTTTGAAAGTACCCCATTTAAATAGTTGCACACATTTTGTTTTTAATAATTTACGAATTTGGATTGTACATCGTTGTGCAGTTAATACTATTTAATTGAGGGTTCAAATAGTTGACGCATTTTAGTTAAAGAGAAATGATTTTATAAAGTCTAACTCGATTGACAATATTGATTTTGTTAGGCTTAAAATTTTTAATGGTGACCTGAATTCAAACTTTAGATCTCCACTTTGCATTGAGTTTATTAATGGTGTTTGCCATTGTCTACAAAGAAAATACAGACAATAAAAATGAATTGTTCTCAAATACTAAATTACACTAGACTAATTGAGTAAAGACAAAATTTGGACTCATCCTAAAACGATGGCATTACAGTAGCGTTAAATTCACATCTCTACTTATACTAGCTCCATTCTAAAATATTGAATCCTAACCATGAAATGAAACACCAAATTATTTGTTGTTATTATTATGGGCGAGAAATATAAAAGAGAAGTGGTTTAAATAAGGATTTTACTCTTTCACACTTGTTTAGTTGTTTAAAGGGGAAAAAAAACTAAATTGAGTGAACTCTTGCTTTATCAAGTAGGACTGAATCGTATAATATTATAAAAAAGATCCTATAAAAATTTTACTTAACTTCTAAAATATTTATGTCTAAATATTTGAGAAATTAACTCAAATTAAGAGATTTTAAAATAATGATCTAATTTCAAGAATAACAGAAAATAGAATTAAAACTGCGTAAAAGAAAGCGAGATCCTGTATAGAGTTGGAATGTGACAACCATACTCTTTTTTTTTTTTTTCATTTTATATACAAAACTAGATTATGGTCCGCGCGCTGCGTGGATATTAATTAATTTTATAAGTTTTGTAAGTAATATTTTATGTTTTATAAATATAATTATTTTATAATATTATTTTATTGATTTGTAATAATTGAATATGATTAGAAAAATTAAAATGAGAGAAAATTATGTTTGTCACAATCATCAAATTTAATTTTTAAAATATTTTATAAAATTCGTATGATAATTTATTATATAGGATAATTGTTTGACTTACTGTGATTGTTAATTTATTTTTCAACATATAACGGTACTTGCATTTAATTGATGAAATAAAATATAAAATACAAACCCAAAAATAAAATATAAAATCTCTTTGTTATCTGTGTGGTTGCCTAAATGGCTAGTGACTTGTGTTTTAAATATTATTATCTTTGTGGTTGCCTAGGTGGCTAGTAATTTGTGTTTTAAAAATTGTTATCTATGCCTAAGTGGCGAGTGATTTGTGTTTCAAATATTGTTATCTTTGTGGTTGCCTAAGTGACTGATGATTTGTAATTGTTTAAGTGAGTGGTGTTATGTACTTTTTGAGCATCATTATCATTTCATAACATATCATATGCTTATTTGTGGATGCCTGGTTTAATTTTCCTCATTGGTATATGTGACTTCTGTGTGGACGTCTGTGTGGCTGGTTATATCCGGATCATATATATTTAGGAGCATACATAATTTATATACATTTTATTGTTATTTTTATTTTGATTTAATTATTTGCTCTACGGTTGTTACTTATTTATATACATTTTATGACTGTTGATATATCTTTGAGAACTATTAAATAATCAATTTCTTTAAATCTTTTATTACAAAAGGATTTTATATTTATATTTTATGGTTGTTATTTTATTATTTGGTTTAATTTTTGTTGTGGGATGAACAGACCCCTTACACCAACATTTAGGTACTATTGATATGTTTGATTGGTGCACGCGCGTGGGAAAATGGGACTTTTATTTAAAAATAATATTTTATATTACTAAAAATTTTGTGGTACATTGTAAGGTTATTTACTCGTCATAATTAACTTTTAATAGAAATGTGGAAGTGAGATTTTATTCCAATGGAATGTCTTTAATTTCAGTCAACTCAAAGAGAATTTATTTTAATTTGGAACATAAATGAATATCGATATAACAACTGTAATATTAATTTTGTAAACGAATAAATAAATAATATTTTAGTAAATTACATTGCGTTCTTTTATAAAAAAAAATATATATTAAGTTATTTTTACGCATCTTCAATCTATTACATGATGAACTACTCCTAAAAAAAAATAGTTGTTTCTAAAAAAAAAAATATATTTTTAAGTAATAATT